>OX451217.1:118921576-118986915 GCA_949628195.1 Phasia obesa
ATTCCGTACGGAAACCAGTGTTGTCAGATTAGGGGATTTATCCCCAAATCGGGGATTCTTATTTGCTAATGGGGATTAAAAATTTTGTTTGGGGGATGCGGAATTTGCTGGGGATAATTTTCAATATTTTTGGGTTTTTAGGCGATTCTTATTTTGATTTCACATACTTCTTTAATTATTGTAATTTTATTATTATTTTAATCGTTCGTTAATTAACATTTAAAGCATAACTGATAAATGAAGATGAAAAAAGATGTAACGAAAATTATTTAAGCAATAAAAGTTATTTAAGCAATAGAATTTACCCTGGATGATATGGATCTTGCTTACGATCTCAAGAAAGAACTGAAATCTGCAGAGGCTCCACGGTCATTTATTCAAATACGTTCTTTTTATATCTAAAAAGTTTATTGCACAAAATGGTAAAACGTTGCTCGAATCTTTTTTTTTTTTTTGCTTGCTTTTCTTTCTTGTAGTAAAATAGGATATGATATTGTAAGGGATATTTCTTTATCTAAAACTTATTTAGTGTACTTTGAATTATCTTTTTATTTCTATGATACAGTTTTTGCAGATTCAAATGTATTGAAATTTGCAAAATATTCAACATTTGCAAATATTAATACAATTTGCAAATGCAATAGCAAATGGCAACTTTTTATCACTATTACATATTAAAATTAAAAAAAAAAAATAAGTTATCGTTCGACCCTAACGTACATGTTTAAGACAACACTACCTGCGGATCTTTTCGTATATAGACTATAGACTCTCTGGTGGTTGTCGAACCCCCAGACTGATAGATAAGGTGCTCTACCAATCAGTCTATCGCAATTTGTTGTAACGCTTTTAATCCATCCCCAGAAATGGTGAGGCAAAAACTTAATCAACTCGTATATTTTTATTACTTAAAAAATATACACTTTAATGTATTTATGCGATAATTTAAATTTGGAAACAATTACATTTTTTTGGGGATTTTTGGGGATGAAAATTTTCAAATTGGGGACGCAACTCGAAAAACCTCTGGGAACCCTGACGGAAACAGGTGTTTGTGCTTTGCTTTACATAACATAATAAAAAATTGGATGGAGAACGAAAGTGAACAAATTATATCTAAATTTAATATAAAATGTTAAAAAAAAAGTTTCTATAAGAAAAAAGGAAGGTGTTGTATAAAAATCGTAATTAAAAAGAAATAGCATTTTATTGTTTATGAGTTGAGTGATTTTTTAGTACTTTAGGCCAAAATTACACAAACAGCAAAAAATGTTAAATTTTTATTTCGGAATTTTCTTAAAACTATTAAAAATAATTATTAATTTCTATATGAATGGTATTGGATATATAAATATATTTATTTAACACCTTTTAGTTAACAAATTTCATTTATTCAGAAAACAATTATTATTTTTGCAAAAGTACAGATAAAATAAATGTGCAACTGTGTCATGATAGTTTTTAGATTCATGTAAGTACATTGTAGCCACCAAAAAGTCTTTAATAAGTTGCTTAAGCATTTGACAGACTTTTCGTTCATTTTTTGACATTAGCTTATGCCAGCTTATGCATATTATAGTTGGGCCTTAACTTTGAACTAAATAAATACTTAAATATGTACATATGTATGTATGTAGGGACATTATACTATATTGTTGTTTTTATAAAAGTAATTGGTGAATATTGTTTTTGTAACTTAATACACGATTGAGTATGAAATAAACAAGCAATAAGCTAGCAAACATATGTACATATGTATGTAGATTATTTTTGTTAGTGTATAACCAAAAAAGGGGTGACTAAAAATGAAGGATTTAATAAAATTTTAGCTACCTATTACATATTCTATCTTTCAGTTTTATTACAAACGATGATGATGAACGTTTTATTCCTTAAAATTCCCATTTAGTTGATTTTATATTTTGTTGAAATTAGCTAGTTTAACATCGTTTTAGTTATCGCTTCTCGGCCTTATGGCTAAGATCAAAGTGTAGTATCTGTTCTTATCAGCTTAACATCTGATAGATCCTCCATCGGAGGACAACAAATGTTAAACTGATTTTTGGAATCAGACGGAATGTTTAGGGGCTTGCTCCACTTCTGTCACGGGTTGGCCCGGTATTGCAGTACCGCCGGGATTTCGGCCCAAATATAAAAATCGATTTTAAATTTAAAGATATCATAGTGAATAAGAATGGCGGTTTTAGCTGAGTTAGTCGAGAAATTGATTTCGCTTCGCTTCTTCTGTTTGAGGGGATTGAAACTAAATAATCTTCTTCTTGAAAACAGTAGTGTCTTATTTTTTCGGGGTTAACACCACGGTTGCCAGATTAGGGGATTTTCCCCTAGATTTAGGGGAACAATAACAATTGGCTTTCTGATAGGTTCTTCTAAACTATTTAAACAACGAAGTAGATAGCTAATTTTGTTATTATGCGTGTAGTATGTCATTAAAAACCAACAAAATTCGTACATAAGTAACGGAATCTAATTTACAACAACACAAGAAACATCCCAGGCCTTCTATAAGGCATGCTTAGTAGACCTTCTCTCGGAAACGATCCTCATTTTTGTGTGCCTTCCAAAGAAGGCCTTTTAGAAGGCCTTGACTCTTTCTTCTAAAAGATGCAGTACACATTCCTACTTCGCTTCTTTTAGTAGGGAAGTAGGAATGTGTTTTCATTTTGTATGACTAATACATAATTTTCTATTTTTAGATTTCTCATTTATAAAAAACAAAAGTTCATTGAATTGCCTTTATCTACTTCATTCCTTCTTGAAATTGAGATGCTTCTATAGACTGATCTATCAGCCTGGAGGTTGACGGTTCGAATCTAAAAAAATTTCAATACTTTAATTAAAAATAAATTAAAATGCATAAAATTAGAAAAAAACAGAAGGCCTAATGCTTCCAAAAGAAGGAGTAAAGAGGCCTTCTAGAAGACCCCACTTTTTACCACTTGTTATATTTATATACACATACATAGGTATATTTGTAATACATACCTTAATATGTATTATAAATATATATAATGAAAACTTAAACACCTAAAATTTTTATTTTGGGGGATTTGTGTTAAATTGAGATTGATTTAGGGGATTTTATTATTTAATTAATTTGGGTTTTATTTTTTTAAAAATTACAGAAAAAATATTTATTTATGTAATCAAGAAAAATTATTTTAAGGTTTTTTTTTTAAAAAGCTTAGGGGTTTTTTTATTTGCTTTTTAGGGGATGAGAGAAAAAATCTGGCAACCATGGTAACCACGAAGGCCAATGGTTTAAGATTGTCAAAAGTAAAAACCAGTACCAAAATCTACAACAATTTCTAAAAATAGTATATATTTGTACATCGTGGGATATACTGCCTTCTCACAAATTTTAACTTCATTTCTAATAATAATTTATTTTTAGCTGGCTATCGATTGATTAATTTAACTAAATTAAAAGTAATTTGCGTTTGGGTTAGACTGCTTGGCAGCGCCAAGTTGTTGTATCCCGAATCTGTATCTAGTATCGTTCGCACCTGCGAACCTGCGAGGTAGTTGTATCCCGAATCTGCGTGTCGAGCCAGTAACTAGTATCACGCGAACTAGTATCGCCCGAATCTGCGAACTAGTTGTATCCCGCATCTGCGTATCGAACCAGTAACCCGAACTAGTGTCATCCGAACATGCGAGGTTGTTGTATCCCGAATCTGCGTATCGAGCCTGTAACCCTAACTAGTATCATCCGAACCTGCGTATCAATCCAGTACATTCGAACCAGCTTTTTGACGAATCAGTCGGGCTGGCTTGCGTCGCACATAGGGGTATTTTGAAAATCTAGCCGGACATTACTTTTTTTTAGCTTATATTGGCAGTAAAAATGTACTGAGTGCCCCTAGGTTAATGGAGCATTGCAAAAAAATCTGTTATGGTCATAGGCTGTCAAAGCTATAAAATAGGAAAACTCGGATCAAGGAAAAAAAAGTTTCCCTTGGAAGAACTAATAATACCTCTGAAAAATTCCAGTTTTTTTTTTGATTTCCCGTCATTTTGTTTAGCAATTATAACTTTTAAGGTCAAAGAATGTTCAAAAACTTAAAGTTGGACTCAAGAGATTCTTAAATGCGATTTTTAGCCCCGCCCCTTTTGTGGGCGGTGAAATAAAAAATTATTTGAAAAAAATATTGCAATTATTAAAAGAAATAGATTAAAAGAAATAGATTTATTTTTATGGGCAGGGGTGTGGTATTCCTCAAATCCCACCCCCAAAACGTCCCTGTGAAAAAAAAAATTATTTTTTTTTTGCTAATTTCCTGAAAATATTCATTTTTAAGCTTTCCAATGCCTAACCAATCCCCGCGTCCCAAGAATATTATTAAAAAAATATTTTTGTAATTTGTTACTTAATAGTATTTTATTTCTCGGAAAATAATTAATTTATTCATAGTAATAACTTATTTATGATTGTAACGATAAATTTGATTTAAAATTATAACAATTAATTTATTTAAAACAACTTCTCGTTTGCACTAAGATGATGATGAGTTCCATGGTTCTTCTTCGTCTGATTCTTCAAAGACCTCTTCCGAATCTGAATCCTTTTCAGCGTTAAGTACAGGTGGAAGCATGAAAGAAATCGCTTCTTTCGTAAAAGGTAATGACCTTTTTTGGAGTGGGTCTAGTAAAGAGTGGGTCAGAACTTAGCAAAAGCCTATGAATAATATCTATGTTACACTGAACCCTTGAAAACTCTCTAGCAAAATTCTGGCTGTAAAGCCGGAAATGTTTGTTTCGTGCCTCAGACGCTTCTTCTGATAACAGCCCAATAGGCAATAATGCCTCATTCATAACAGTTGCACCATGTATTAAAATCTTGTTCATTGTAGGTGTCATATAGAGAAAAGTAAAGTTTTGCAGTATCTAAGCAATAATCGGCAAACACGTTCATTTGGATTTTGTGACCATTTTATATTACTGCAATAATAACCTTGATTCGGTATATGAAATCAAACTCAATTCCAGTTATTTCTGCAGCTAATTCAGGATTGGAAAAAAATCTTCTGCTAGTGTTACCATCGTTGGTGTTTCCAAATCCAGCTTTCGGTACACCCACTATTAGCCCTAATTCAATTCTAAATTTTTCTTTGATATTTTTTTCCTCGCGTTAACAATGGCTTTGTCCGCATCAGATTTTATTTGCCATTTTTTTACTGACAGTTTATATGACAGGTGTAATATGCCCTCAAATAGGCGAATTCTGGCGTGTAAAGTAGATAGTACGAAAGAAAGGGCATCTACGTCTATATCTCTTTTGATATTTAAATTGTTTTTTTGTATAGGTAATAACAGTGTTAGATGTAATGATTTAAAAAAAAAAACATCTACCTTCAGTTATTAAAAACCAAAACATTTTATGAATATACAAGGGTTTCCTACTCGTATTTACCTATTCAAGATAAGAAAAAACATAAAAAGGTGAAATTTTCGAAAAATCGCAAAAAAATGGCAACGTTTTTTTTTACAGTAGA
This sequence comes from Phasia obesa, assembly GCA_949628195.1. Taxonomy (NCBI): domain Eukaryota; kingdom Metazoa; phylum Arthropoda; class Insecta; order Diptera; family Tachinidae; genus Phasia; species Phasia obesa. Next base: position 118,927,093 of record OX451217.1, read on the forward strand.
GATCGTAAATTTTGTAGTGATATATAACATTTTAAGGATCGCGATGGAGATCACTCTTAAAAAGCTTTTCACCTTTTTTAACCGACTTCAAAAAAAGAAGGTGGTTATCAATTCGCCTGTGTGTTGCTTTTTTTTTTTTTTGTATGTTTGTGCCTTCAGAACTCGGTCATTTCTGAACCGATTTTCAAAATTTTTGCACTATTACAAAGGTTATGGCTACAGATTGGTCCCATTTTAAAAGAAGTTCAAAAGTTTAAAAATTAAAGGGTGTCCCCATACAACATACATGTTTTTTACGTGTATTATGAATCATCTGTATCACTGTAGCTCCCAATAACAAAAAGTAATTAGAAAATAAAATTAAAAATTAAAGGGTGACCCCATAGGTGACTTAATTTTACCTTTATTCTGCTATCTTTTGAACCGTTATAGACAAACTCTTGAAAGTTGCACAGAATGTTCGTTACTATGTCTCTTATAATAAGTATAAATATTTAAAATTAAAAATTAAAGGGTGTCCCATTAGTTGGTTTATTTTGATATATATATATGGCCAAACTTTTGAACCGTTATAGACAGACAGTTGAAATTTACAAAAAACTTGTATTGCTAAGTCCGCTAAAATAACAAGTGTAAAATATGAATTTGGAAATTAAAGGGTGTCCCAATAGTTAATGTAAAAGTAATATATATGGCCAAACTATTCAACTGTTATAGATACACAGTTGAAATTTACAAAGAACCTATATTGCTTAGTCCGCTATTACAAAAAGTATAAAATTTGGATCTATAAATTAAAGGGTGTCCCCATTATTGATGTAATTTGACCATTATGTCCTCATCTTTGGAACCGTTATAGACAAACACTTGAAAAATAGACAGAATGTTCACTACTATGTCTGGTATAACAACAAGTATAAATATTTAAAATTGGAAATTAAAGGGTGTCCCAATAGTTGATGTAATTTGATGTATATGGACACAAAGTTAAAATTTAAAAAGAATCTGTATGACAAAGTCCTCCTTAAAAAGTATTTATATTAAAATTTGAATTTAAAGGGTGTTCCAATAGGTGACGTCATTTGATATATATGACCATATCTTTTAAACAGTTATTGATAAACACTTAACAATAAGACAGAATGTCCATTACTATATCTGTTATAATAAGTATAAATATTTAAAGTTATAAATTACAGGGTGTCGCTTATGTTTATGTAATTTGATGTATATGACAAAAATTTTAAACCGTTACAGACAGACGGTTGAAATTTACAATGAACCTGTATTGCTACGACCGCTATAACTAGTATAAAATTTGAATTCGGAAATTCCAGGGTGTCGCAATAGTTACCGTCAAAAAAGAAACATGATTTTAAGTTTGTCTGTTTTGAAGTCGGTTTTTTTTTGCAAGAATTATTTAACAAACAATTTTACAAAAAAAAAACGTTTTTTTTAATTTTGAACGAAATTTTCTATCATTAAAAATTAAAAAAACAAATTTCTAAAAATTAACATAAGTAGCTACTAATAAACCCCTTCACAGAAAAAAAAATAAATACAAAATCTTTATTCGTTAAGCCACCAAAAAATATATTGCAAACCTCCCAAAATCGTTTAAAGTCAATAAAATCGTATGCGATTTACTCAACTTACCTGATTTTAACAGTGTCCCAAAACGACAAATCTTAAACAAAAGCCTTGAAAATTCATTATACGATGCAGAATTTTGTTGTCTGTCGAGGTGCGTACTTAAATTTGTACATTTCTCAAAATTAATTTTTGGCCTAATGTCCGGCTAGATTTGCAAAATACCCCTCTGTGCGTCGGTTATCGTAATTTTGTAATCGTATTGTAACAAATTATTATATTAAATAAAGAATATAGATTTAATTAACCCTGTGAAGGGAAAATAATCTCTGGTATTACTTAAGGTTTGTGGACCTTCGACGAGACTAAGCTATCTTAGCCTACGACAAAACCACGTTACAACATTCAGTTTTAAAGCTTTTTGTTGCATTAATAACATAAAATAACATAATTCTTTAGCAACTATATTACGGACTTCAAAAAGTCGATTATATTCGGTGTGCATTTTATTTCTTACACTTTTAAAACAAATTCTTTTTTATGATTTTTTATGTTTTTGCAAGTTTTCTTTTCTTATTAATATACTTGGCTTTTATGTTTTTACGTTGAATTTAATGTTTATGCTGATGGGTTTTAAGACATAATTACTTTAGGGAATGTGGCAGCATAATCGTCATCATCCTTAAAGTCATCATAATTAGCAATAGCCTTCTTCTCAAAACAATAACATCATTTTATGAGCAACCCTCAAGTGTGCACTTGCATTTATAATTGCCGTTAGTTTATATAAACAATACATAAGAGAGCAAAAATTAAATAAATGCAATTAACTGTGACGATTTAAATAATTATATTGTTTTATATTTCAAACATTAATATCATTTATATTATCTATTATAATTTTAATTATAATTGAACTAACAATAAATGTTCTTAATTAAGCTTAAGTAGTGATAGGCCAAGAAATTATTTCATGAGTCCTTTTTAGGGTCCCGTACACAAAGTGTAAAAACGTAACCCTATTGTTTTCGCTACAATGTCTGTCCGTCTGTCCGTCTGTTAGCGCCTTTTATCTCTGGAACCGCAATAGGTAGACTCTTGAAATTTTCACAGATGATGTATAGCTGTTGCCGCTATAGCAACAAATACTAGAACTTATAGAGAGGTGTTATTCACGAGTATGTGCATATTTCGTGAATTGTAGGTGGGATACACTTGAAATTTACAAACAGTAATTAAAACTTAGTTCACTATATAAACAACTATAAAAAAATAAAAATAAAAATTAAAGGGTGTTCCGATAGTGGTGTGATTTGCATGTATAAGGCCTAAGTTTTGAACCATAATAGGTAGATGCTTGAAATTTTCACAGAAGGTGTATAGCTGTGGCCGCTATAGTAGCAAATACTAAATTTTATAGGGTGTTCCGATAGAGAGGTGTTATTCACGAATATGTGCATATTTCGTGAACTGTAGGTGGGATACACTTGAAATTTACAAACAGTAATTAAAACTTAGTTCACTATATAAACAACTATAAAAAAATAAAACTAAAAATTAAAGGGTGTTCCGATAGTGGTGTAATTTGCATGTATAAGGCCTAAGTTTTGATCCATAATAGGTAGACTCTTGAAATTTTCACAAAAGGTGTATAACTGTGGCCACTATAGCAACAAATACTAAAACTTATAGGGTGTTCCGAAAGTGACGTGTTATTTATTTACCTTTATGTCTTTATTTCTTCAGCTATAGGAGGCAACCACTTAAAATTTGTAGACAGTAATTCAAACTATGTTCGCGTTATAAGCAAGTATACAATTTTAAACCTAAAAATTAGAGGGTGTTCCGCGATAGGACGTGATTTGCAAGTATATGGCATAAGTTTTAAACGATAATAGGTAGACTCTTAAAGTTTTTACAGGATGTGTATTACTATAACCACTTTAACAAATAGTAAAAATTAAAGGGTGTGCCGACAGTGACGTAATTAAATGCACAATTTTTTAACCATAATAGATAGACTTTTGAAATTTTCACAAATGGTGTATTACTATGACCCCTATAAAAAGAATAGAAATTTAAAGGGTTTTTTGACAGTGACGTCTTTTGCATGTATAACGACATATTTTTTGAAGCGTAATAAGTAGACTCTTCCAATTTGTATAGAAGATGTGTTGCCATGGCCGTTATGACAATTACTAAAAATTAAAGGGTGTTCTAACAGTGACATGTTTTTCATGTTAGTAATATGTAGACTCCTGATATATTCATAGAAAGAGAATTGCCATGGCCGCCATACTTTTTGAACCGTAATAGGTAGCCTCTTTAAATGTTTACAGTAGATGTTGTACTTCGGCTGCTGTAAAAATTAGTAATATCTAAAGGGTGTTCCATCAGTGACATGTTTTTCACGTATATTACCTTATTTTTTGAACCGCACTAGGTAGGCTCATGTATATTTCTATAGATAGTGTATTACCATGGCCGCTATAAGAAAAATTGCTAAAACTTAAAGGGTGTTCCAACAGTGATGCAATTATGACTTTAATTTTAAAATTAAAGGGTGACTCATAAGACATGAAAAAATTAACAACTTAAATTTTTAAAGTTCTACTAAACATAGTACGGAACCTTAACTGTGTGAGTCTAACTCGCACTTGACTAATTTATTTTATATTCGCTTCTTATAGACATATATATTCACTTCTTATAGACAATGCCTTCATACAAATAAGGAAGGAAAGGATACGCGTTTAAAGAAGTTTATATGAAAAATTTTCAAGCAAGTACTATTGTTCTATTTATTGTGAATATTTAAGTCTTTATTTATAAGGCTTTGTTTATAAACAAATATAATTAAAGACTTATTAATTTTTAAATGTTTGAAGACATTATTCATTAACAGAAACTAATACTGAAAAATTATACACTTCTTTTGTTAAAATTAAGCAATGATTTTTAAAGTGTATAATAGACGTATCACTTAAATGTTTTATGCAAAGTAACAAACTTTAAATGTACATAAATGATAGATAGCAATTTCATTAATAAAAAAATTCTCTGCTTTGATTTTCTGATCAGAATTTTATGGCAGCGCAGCAGAAGAATTATCTGCGGTTCCCACTTCCTCTAATCTTCAAATCTGATTGAACTATACTACACCTTCTACTCCTTAACTACACCTTCTAAACTAAATTTGTGTTTTCAAATCTGTTTTCATCTGTTACTTTACTGCTTGTTATTACTTTGAACATATCTTAAGCAGGTCAATGCTAAAGTGGGTTCTAAAGTGGGTTCTAAAGTATTCAAATAAACCCGAAAGGTTGGATAAAATAGATATTTTAAGTTTAAATCACGATCATGAAATATTACATCTTGCCGACTTCAAATGTCATTTGTGTTTTATTGGAGTGAAACATCTTGTTAATGGGTTTTTCACACTATAGTACAAGTATTAATACTTTTGAGGAAAATGCAACCATGGCATGATAAGTTGTTATTGTTTTTTTTTGAAAAATTTCAAAAGACGCACTTTGGGTTGAAATTGTTAAAAACAGCTCTTAATTCAGGCGTTAGAGATAGCACATATTTTTTCGTTTCGTAGTATTAAGTGGGTTATTACTACTCAAAAATAAATTAGTCAAGTGCGAGTTAGACTCACACAAGTAGGGTTCCGTACTATGTTCAGTATAATTTAAAAATCCAGTTGTTTATTTCTTTATGTCTTATGGGACACCCTCAAATTTTAAAATTAAAGTAATATTCGCGAAAATTGCATCATAATTAGAACACCCTTTAAATTTTAATATGGCCATGGTAATACACTTTCTATTAAAATATCAGAAGCCTACCTATTGCGGTTAAAAAAATAAGGTAATATTCGTGAAAAACACGTTACTAATGGACACCCTTCAATTTTTAATAATTGTTATAGCGGCCGAAGTAACACATCTACTGTAAACATTTCAAGAGGGTATCTATTACGGTTTATAAAATCATGTCACTGTCGGTACACCCTTTAATTTTATTATTCATTATAGTGGCCATGGCAACTTCCTTTCTATAAATATATTAAGAGTCTACTTATTGCGATTAAAAAATAAGTCACTATAAGTTACAGTGGACATAGTTATACACCTCCCGTAAAAATTTCAAGATTCCACCTATTCATTCAAAACTTAGCATATATACATGCAAATCACGTCACTATTGAAACACCCTTTAATATTTAAGTTCAATTTTGTATACTTGTTTATTAAAAAAACATAGTTTTAATTACAGTCTGCAAATTGTAAGTGGTTTCCTCTTACAGCTCAAAAAAAAAAGATATAAACGTAAATAACACGTAATTTTTGGAACACCCTACGTTTTAGTATTTTTTGCTATTGTGGCCACAGTTATACACTTTTGGTAAAATTTTCAAGAGTCTACCTATTATGGTTCAAAACTTAGGCCTTACACATACAAAGCACACCACTATCGGAAGACCCTTTAATTTTTAGGTTTATTTTTTTTGACTTATTTATAAAGCGAACTAAGTTTTAATTACTGTTTGTAAGAAATAAACACATATTCGTAAATATTACCTCTCTATTGGAACACCCTACAAGTTTTAGTATTGTTTGCTATAGCGGCCATAGTTATACACATTTGGTAAAATTTTCAAGAGTCTACCTATTATGGTTAAAAACTTAGGCCTTATACATGCAAATCACTCCACTATCGGAACACCCTTTAATTTTTAGATTTATTTTTTTCAGATTTGTTTATATATCGAACTAATTTTAATTTAGTGTTTGCATATTTTTAGTGAATTCCTCTTTCAGTTCAAGAAATAACCACATATTCGTGAATAACACCTCTCTATCGGAACACCCTATAAGTTTTAGTATTTGGTAGTATAGCGGTCACATTTATATACTTTCTGTGAAAACTTCAAGCGCCTACCTATTACGGATCAAAACTTAGGCCTTATACATGCATATCGCACTACTATCGGAACACCCTTTAATTTTTAGGTTTATTTTTTTATACTTGTTTATATAGCGAACTAAGTTTTAATTACTGCTTACATATTTTTAGTGTATGCCTCCTACAGCCTAAGAAATAAACACATATTTTTGAATAACACCTCTCTATCGGAACTTCCTATAAATTTTAATATTTGTTGCTATAGCGGCCAAAATTATACACCTTCTGTAAAAATTTCAAGATTCTACCTATTATAAATCAAAACTTATAAATCAAAATAACACCACTATCGGAACACCCTTTAATTTTTAGGGGTATTTTTTAGACTTGTATATAAGACGAACTACGTTTTTATTACAGTTTGTAAATTTTTAGTGTATGCCTTCTACAGTTCAAGAAATAAACACATATTCGTGAATAACACCTCTCTATCGGAACACCATATAAGTTTTAATTTTTGTTGTTATAGCGGCCATCGCTATACACCTTCTGTGAAAATTTCAAGAGTCTACCTGTTATGGTTCAAAACTTATGCCTTATACATGCATTTCACACCACTATCGGAACACCCTTTAGTTTTTTTTAGTTTTTTTTTTTATACTTTTTTATATAGTGAACTAAGTTTTAATAACTGTTTTTAAATTTCAAGTGTATTCCTCCTACAGTTCAAGAAATAAACACATTTTCGTAAATAACACCTTTCTATTGGAACACCCTATAAGTTTTAGTATTTGTTGCTATAGCGGCAACAACTATACATCATCTGTGAAAATTTCAAGAGTCTACCTATTACGGTTCCAGAGATAAAAGGCGCTGACAGACGGACAGATGGACAGACATTGCAGCGAAAACAATAGGGTTTCGTTTTTGCACTTTGTGTACGGAACCCTAAAATTAATTTTTGCAAAAAAAAAAAATTGTTTAAACGCCAGGGGTGTTCGTTTGTCAGCTCGTATGAATGTTTAAATTGCTTTGGAATTTCGATAAAGATAAATGAATGAAATTTGGGCAATTTGATTTTTTTTAGGTTAGTAACTCAACATACAAAAATTCAACGAAATCGGTAAATGATTTCGTATAAACCCCACACAAAATTTTCCCGAAAATAGGCCATACTAATCTTTTAAAAATTTTTTATTAATATAAATTTACATTTTATGTTTAATACTATTAATTAATACTATTTAATCTTCATATTCCCTGTCAGAAAAATAAATATCATCGGAATAATTTTCATCAGAAATTTCAGGTAATAATATAAGGTCCAATTCTATTATTCTCTGTATGATTTAAAATCTTTATTACGAGCTTCCTGTGCTGCCTCCGATAACTGGCCAATAGGTAACAGTGCGTAATAATCTGCGGACTATGTAATAAAAATTTATGTAAAGTGGGAGACATGTTATACCATGGGTATTTTTCAACAATGTATTTTGCAGTCAATAAAGTAAATTTTCTAAATTTTTCAACATTAATGTGATGACTGCACGATACAGCAACTAAAATAGTAAGTAACTTTTTGATTAGTTGAACGTCGATTTTTGTAATTTCCGCAGAAACTTCGGGATTTGGAAAAAAAACGTCTGGCTGTATTCCCGTCATTTGAGTTTCCAAATCCTTGTTTTGGTTGGTCAACTATAAGTCCGGTTTTTTGTCTGAACTCGATCTGTATTTTTGATCTGGTTTCATTCAAAACTACATGTATACACACTTTCATACATACATGATTAATGCAGTGCTAAGCATACACGAATTTTTCTTTGATGTTGAAATAGAAAAGAATTTTTTTTCCTTCTTATCGCAAAAAACCCGCAAAATGTTTTTATATGATTTGTAAGTAGACATATCATAGAAAATTTCAAAAATTTTTTTTTATCCAAGCTTCCCCAAACCGGATTTGACTTTCTACTCGAAAGTGAACAATGATTTTTTTACATCAATTTTCAAAAAAATATTTGTACAACAAAAATATTTAACTGAGATACATATTTGAGTTTCCAAATACCTGAAGTTGAACGTTCCATTGGAAAAATGTTACTTTTATGCTAGAAAAATACAAAATTTTTTTTCAGTTTTTACCACTGTTTTTAAAAATTTAAAAAAACTTAAACTTTGACAACGCACACCTCGAAAAGTAGATAACATAGAAAAATAAGAAATATAATTAGTGATGCACAATTTTGTTTACCTGAAATAAATTACTTTTTAAAAATATAAATTTTCAATTTTCAATTAAGAGCCATTATTGGGAATTTCAACCCAACGTGCGACGATTAGATCAGTGTTTCATTTCATTCAAAAGTATTAATACTTGTATTATAGTGTGAAATGCCCTTAAAAGGACACTGATTTGTTACTATTGCATACTTTTGGGGTTTTGAAAATTTCTCTACGAAAGCGAACAATACACCTAATTCTGTTTTTACACGGTAGATTGGTTCCAGGAAAATCCGTGTAAAAAAGACATTGATCATATACAAAAATAGGTGATTGGTTCCTTATCTCTAAAAACTATTAAATTAGTGAAAAACGAGAAATATTTTTAAGAACAAGAAATCATGTTTTTACACATACATATATGCATGTACATACAAAGTGTGTTTACACCGTTTATTTGCATCTTTAGTGTATGATGAAGACTTAACAGATAGTTACGTTCTAGAAATCTAATTGATTGTCTAATTGAATTTTAATTTTTTATAGTTTATACTATGACTTCGTTTAAACCAAACATTTTGCCAATAAATTAGCCTTCTCCATTTCGAAGAATCTAAAATTTCAATTTTGTTTTCTAAAGAAATGGTTTTACGTTGTAGTTTTTTATTTGTAATTTTCGACGTCTTCTTTTAGAGATGCATTGATAGTTCACAAAACATTAACACATTTCAATTGTTCTAACAAGTAAAAATGCTTATATGCACTGAAAGGGAATTCCTCTAAATTTTTGATATAAAAATAAAATTGTGTAAAAAAAAAAATATTTTTTTATTTTCAAACCGTGTTAAATCAAAACCGTGTAAAAACATAATTCGGTGTATATAAATAACAATTTCATCTGCTACTTTATACTCGAACAAAGCCCAAGTAATACAACACACATCAAATTAATGTTTAAACATTTTAAACAATTCATTGTAATTTTGGTAGTTTTTTATCGTTGCACTCGTTACTTTAACCTCAAAATTTATTTGGTTACTTTTAAAAGCGATGAGTTCTATACAATACAATAATACAAATCAAAATAATGTGCTCCTGGCGTATTTTCTAACTTAGTTACACAAAAAATGAAATTAATCATAATTTTATTTCGTAGGTCGAGTACACCTTGTGTGCGGTTAAATATTATAATTGTAAAAGTAGATTTATATACGGCGACTCCAGAGCCAAAGTTCGGTGACAATTAAGCATATGTGAGTTTGTATATGTGTTTCTTTTTTTCTTGTGTGATAATTATCTTGTTAGGAAGTATAAACAATTTAATCGAAAATAATATAGATTTTAAAAAGAAAAATGATATGATAAAATAAGTTTTTGAGTACCATTTTGAATAAAAATTTTATTGCAAAATATAAAGAAAAAATCAAGAAACTAAAGAACATATTAAATGTGTCATATAAAAAAATATTAATGTTCGTCTACTTTATAGTTGAGCCATATATTCTTAAAGGAAAAGATACCTACAATGTGTTAAGTTTAAAGGTTGCATTATACAAAAAGAATTTTGAGACAAAGGTTACTTACAGATAAAATTTTAAAGTCAGGCCTTGTTAAATTGTAAAATTTATATATATGGGGTCAACGGGGATAAAACTTAGTTAGTTCTCTTCATCAGACGATACAAAGTGGTAGGTTTTAAACTAACCAAAGCCAGTGGTATCGAGGTAAAGCTAGTCTAAATACTTATGAGTTTATTTAGATTGGACAAGGAATATTCAGGAGAGACTCAAAAAGGTTCTATATGCCTACTATGCCAGCAAAAAATCTTTAGGTAGTAACTGGGTGGTAGATTGGATTTACACTTCGGTTGTACGACCCGTTGTCACGTATGGATGCGCTGTCTGATGGGAAGCATTGAGAAACGAGGTTAACGAGGAAAACTCTCGCCAAGGTCTAGAGATGTGCTTTGATTGACATCATAAGTGCAACGAGAAGTACACCTCAAGCAGCTTTGGACATCATTATATATCAACTTCCTATTGAGGACTTTGTGGTCGGAATGGCGGCGAATTAGGGTTGGTGAGGTCAAGTAATAGAGGATACACAATGATTCTGCTTGAGGTCGGACTCAACGGACCTCTTCCAATAACCTCCGGGCTAACGGATTGTATGGTCACTCAGTTTGATTTCAGCAGAATACCCTTGGTTGTATTTCCGAAAATGGAAGACTGGTGGGGATCTGGAATGTGGCGCTGGGGTCCATATTCTGGGAACCAGTACACGTATGTCTTATAGACTACCAGATGAATTCAGTGTGTTTCAGGCAGAGGTGATGGTGGTTCTAAAGGCCACCGAACTGGAGTCTGGAAACGTTTCAGAAGGAATGGAGGTCACAGTGTACATTGATAGCCAAGCGCTACTTAAGGCCCTGAAAGGACACAGTGTCAAATTAAGGCTGGCAAGCAAGTGCAAAAGGGCTATTAATGTGTTGGCGGACAAGTATAGGGCCAGATTGTGCTGGCTCTCGAAATTGTTGACATACTGGCAGTCTTGCCAGTAAAACAACTTAGTAGTGTGTTAAAATCGGTGAAGTCACCACTACTATAGGATAATATACGATTGGGTAGTAATCTCACGGCCAAGGTACTTCCGGATTTGGATAGGAAAGTTCTGAGAGTCGTGATAGATGTGGGCACTGGCCATAGCGCTACTAGAGCAAGATGCAGGTTACCAGTACATCGAAGATTTGTAGGATTTGCGTGGACGAAGAGGAGTTGGAAACTGTAGAGCATATTATGTGTCACTGCCCGGTATTACAACGCCACAGGCTTAGAAATCGTGCGGTGTAAAATCGGTAAAATGTCGGCTTCGTCAAGGAAATCGGGTGGCTTAGGGATAAGTAGCAGGACGCATTTAGGTCTCTGTTTTTACTTTAGTTTTCTTAGTTTTAGTTAGCTGAAGGGGAAAGCAATGGACCCATTCCTGGCACAACCCTTCTTAATCTAACCTATCCTAACCACATTATTTGTAAAAATATATTCTTTCAGTTTAGAGAAAAAAAAAAACGAATTTATACCTGACATCAACATTTCATCTGTATGTTGATATGTAGTTGAACTAATAAAATTTAAATATATTCAATATCAAAATGTTTTCTTTAGATTTGATTTTTTGAAATGGTTACATATATAAAGGGTGGTTATTTTATAAGGAATAAAATACAAATTATTTAGGAAATTATTGTCATTTCTTTTTATTTTAATAATACTGGTATGGTTTAATTATGTATGGAACAAAATATCACCCAAATGGCCGCCGCGACCTCGGCAGCACACTTCCATCCGATGCTCCAAATTGTTGATGACGCTGAGGCATAATTGAGGTTCTATGCCGTTAATATGCCGAATTATCTCATCCGTTAGCTCTTGCATTATTGCTGGCTTATCGACGTACTCATTTTATTTTAAATGACTCCAAAGAAAGAAGTCGAACGGTGTCAAATCACATGATCTTGGCGGCAAATTGACATCGCTACCACGTGAGATAACATGGCTATTAAATTTGTCGGGCAAAAGAGCCATTGTTTCGTTAGCTGTGTGGTAAATGGCACCGTCCTGTGGAAACCACATGTCGTCCTCATCCATATCTTTCAATTCGCGCCATAAAAAGTTCGCTATCATCTCACGATTGCGAACACCATTCACAGTATCTCCCTGACCGGCCTTATTTTGGAAAACATACGGCCCGATGATGCCGCCAACCCATAAACCGCACCAAACAGTCATTCTTTGTGGGTGCATTGGTTTTTCGACAATCACTCTTGGATTATTATTCGCCCAAATGCGGCAATTCTGCTTATTGACGAATCCACTGAGATGAAAATGTGCCTCATCACTGAAGATGATTTTCTTCGAAAATTTCATAATAAACCTGAAAAACTTTAACGCGTTTCTCGATTGTGTATCTTTCTATGCTTCAAATTGAGTTAGTCTGAAATTGAGAAATGTCAAATTAAATGCAGAAAAACTTGAAGGTTAGGTGTGGCTCACAGTCAACATTGGCCTTTCAAATTTAACCACCCGATAGTATAAATATTATATTCGAAGGCAACTATTCATTTCCACCCTAACCTATAGTTTACGAATATAAAAAGAAAAATAAAAATAATTTTATAAACCATCTTATAAATATGCAGCAATATGCAACAAAAGTATCTTTATAAATAAACTTAAGAATTTGTAACAAAAACATAAAGAACAACGACATAAAAACAATAAAAAAGTAAAATTAAATAAACTAATAATATGATTTAACACAGACAAAAGAAGAAATACATTTACTATGCTCTTTACGAGGAAAAAAAAAAATCACTTTATGTATGTTTCATATAATGTTTATTATATGAAACATACAAATGCTTATATAGAAAATACTATAGATGTATATCTTCAATGATAAAGAATAGATGAATATTTTTATAAGTTTAAAGAATTTTTCTATTTTATTTTACAAACAATGTTGTATTAGCGTTAGATTGTTGGAATCTAAAACAGCAATTAAATAAATTTTTAATTTTTTAGAGGGACGAGCGATGTACAGCAATAATAAAGCTTTTCTTCATCTTTCCAATAAAAAGATATACTACAATTTTGTTATAATTTACAAGTTATAATTAAAAAAAATCTTATTTAAGGAAAAGTATGACATTTTATTTATTTTTACTTTACCATACGTAGTATAAGGTAAAGTATAGTAGATAGTTATGAAAAAAATCGAGGTCGGGATTTCGAATGATTTATACGTTTTGAGGTCCCCTGAATCCTGTTGGTGGGTGGGTGTATATGCCACTATTTTTGTGGAGTTTGTACAGGTCATACCGTTTGACATATCAAAATTAAATTAAGTATGTGCCTTTGGTATATGGAGATGAAGAGCTGTGTAGTTTTTGAGCATAACCGGGAGTGGGCAAGGGGTAGTTTCCTTCCCCCCAAAACTTTGTAAACGTTTATACCGCTCATACACGCAAAGAAAAAACATGGTTATTGTATGGTCACGGCAACCACACTATGTTCTCTGTAACAATAGATGTTTGCTGTGAACAAATTATAGTTATTTAAAACAATACTTTGGTCACGATAAACAAGTTTTTTGTTAACAGTTAATCATTCAATGGTTATACGCACCAAAAAAGCAACATGGTTGATTTGAAACATATTAAAATTCAAACCACAACCAAATTATTTTTAATATTTAAAAATTATAACCATAATATATTATTATTAAACATAGTATGTTAAGTTTGACGAAAAATAAACAAATAATGTTTGGTTTTAAAAATACATATTTTGGTTTTGACATTTTTTAGTTCAGAAATATGTGTGTAAGCTATCGGTTCATCTAAAACCGTAAAAACATTAAATACATATTTGTTGTCAACAAATAAATTTGTTTTTTATTATAAATGATAGTTTAAAATTAATTATATCAAACACAGATAAAAGTAAGCAGAAAATATCAAAATATGTATGTAAGTCTAAATGGAAATATTCGTGTATTTGTTTTTTGTTATTTGTTATTTATAAATATATTCATACGTTGTCACATATAACCATTTACATGTTTCAAATTATATTATAGTATGTTTATATTACAAACATAACTATGGTTGTATTTTACAATGTTATTTTTATGTAGACAATAATATGATCCAACGACAACAATATTATTTTTATATATAACCATATAATTCAACCATAACATGTTGCTCTTAGATTATGGTTACCTCAACCATGTTTTTTCTTTGCGTGTACCGTACGACATATTAAAACGAAATTTATTATGTACCTTTGGGTTATGGAGATTAAGAGCTGTATAAATTTTGGGCATAATCGGGAAGGAGCAAGGTGTGATTTAAATTTTGTGAACGCTCTACAGGTCATACCGTATGACATATCAAAATGAAATTCAGTATGTGCCTTTGCTTTATGGAGATAAAGAGCTGTACAAATTTTGGCCATAATCGAGAAGGGGCAAGGGGTAGTTTACCTAACACCCTAAACCGAATATAATAAATTTTTCGATTCGAATATATTTTGAACTTTTATTCTTTATGTAATATATCCATAAAAATATATGTTTCCATTTGGTATGGTAAAGTTGAGTGTAGGCCACTCCAGTTTTATTTAATATGTTTCCATGGAGTATTTGTTAATATATTTTCTTTAAGTATTTTTGTAATAATTCTTTATTAAGTAATCACACGTAAAGAAAAAACATGGTTATGGCATGGTCGCAGGAATCACATTATGTTCTCTGTAACAATGTATGGTTGCGATGAACAAACTTTAGTTGTTTGTAACATTACTTTGGTCACGATTAACAAGTTTTGGTTATGATTTTATTATTAAATGGTTACTACATTCGAAACATTCAATATGGTTGAATTTTATTCTACAAATTTTGATAAACTTCAAACCACAACCAAAGTTTTATAAATATTCAAAAATAATATATTTAAATGTAACCAAAAATTGTTTGTTTTCAACAGAACATTTGACAACAGAAAACAAAATTTTTTCTTAAAAAAATGTAAAAATTCATTTTTGGAAAATAGTATAGATACATATGTAAATATTTAATTATTCTTTACAATATAAACTAATTATAGTATTATTAATACAAAATTAGCAAAATTTAAAACATTGTGATAACAATAAATATTTTTTATAGAAATGTCATCATGATCAACGTTGGGCTGACATGGACTACAAGAATACAAGACGCAAGGCTAAGCCTTTTGGTGGTGCTTCCCATACCAAAGTAATTGCACTTGAAAAAGTTGGTTTTGTATATAAACAACAAAATTCTGCTATACGTAATCGTATGCGAGTCCAATTGCTTAAAAACGGAAAACTATTGACGGTTTTGTACCACTTGACTGTGGCTTGTCCTATCTACATTGAATAAAACGGTTCCGGTTTGAGTCGTAAAGGTCATGCTGGCGGTGAGATTGCTTTTGTTCTTGGTATAGGAAAATGAGGCCCCGTTCAAGTTCTTAAAAAGTTTGTGTTTTATATCAAAATTATATCTATGTATGTATGTATGTACTCGTACATACTAGTACATATGTATGTGTAGTAAAATGTATGTTTCAAAATAAATTAAAGAAAAAAATAAAAAATTTTTAAATGACATTTCATATTTTTTCACCATAATATAATATTCAATTTAACCATAATATTATAATTTTCAACAATAATATGGTTTAGCTACAACCATATAATTTAATCATAATATGTTACTCTTAGTTTATGTTTACCTCAACCATGTTTTTTCTTTGCGTGCAATAAAAATAATTCGGACCATCTTTCTGTTGTACTATACCTATTTGATGCCTATATTTTTTATTTATAAAGCTTCAGTAGCATTAAATAAAGAATAAACTATTTTCAGTTTTAAAAATTTGATTGGTAGTATTTTACTTCAGAATCCTCTTTGTATTGCTATGCGTACATTTAAAATGAGTATTATCCATATCTAGATGTACTTTCCTTTTAATCAACGGACAACAAAATTAAATTCTTGTATTTTTACGTAATTTAAGTTTCCAATAAAATTAATTACGAAGGCAAGTACCCTACTTTGATTTTGCCAAGAACAGCTTACCCAAACAAAACTTACAGCGAAGTGAGTTTTCCATTCTTCTAAAAAATTTTATTAGTCAATCTTATTTTTTTAATTTATTACGTAGTAAGCTGCTATTTATTAACTGGATTTATTTTTAGCAATACTTTATTCCTATTTAAAAGTTGAAGCACTAATAAAATTTCTTTAAAACATATTTCTGTTTTATATTTAGATAAATGCAATATAAAACCATCAAACATTAGATATTACATTTATAAAAGATACAATTTTACCTTTTAAAAGAGTTAAAAATATTATTATTTAAATTTTTGGTTATTCGTAAAGTAGCTCTAGATTGAGGAACAACGTGTGCGCGTCATTGTCGTTATCTCTTAAAGTCAATCAGGCCTTGCTTGTTGCTCTGCCTTCGAGTGGTTTGCGTCTCACTCTCGCACTGGCTGTTTGGCTTCCTCGAATAGCTGTAATGCGGTACTGTTATTAATGGTTGCATTTATCAGCCACATGTAATCGTTATAGTTATCGTGTATAACCTAAAAAATTCAATACAAAAGGATAAATCTTTTTTTTTAA
The DNA here is from genome assembly GCA_949628195.1 of Phasia obesa. NCBI lineage: Eukaryota > Metazoa > Arthropoda > Insecta > Diptera > Tachinidae > Phasia > Phasia obesa. The sequence goes on from OX451217.1 coordinate 118,944,028, forward strand.
GGATTTGATGGAACCTTGTGGAGTCCAAAGAAAATCTCAAAATTTTTTATGTATATAAATTGACAAAAGAAGTAACAACACAATTGGAAGAAAGAACCTGGTAGAGAACTAAATTTAAACTCACGAGTGAGGATTATAACATGATACCGTGAAATATCTCCCAAATGAAATAACTCCCAACAAAAATTTAAAAATCCCATACAAATTGGAAGTTATTTCACAATGAAATAACTCCCAATTTTTTGGAGGTTATTTCATAATTTTTCATTGGGAATTATTTCGCAATGAAATAACTCCCAAATGAAATAACTCCTAACTTAATTCAGTTGAGAGTTATTTCATTTATTTTGATTGGGAGATATTTCATTTGACTAAAAATGCATTATTATGGATACAGAGAAAACTTTTAGTCAGCCAAGCCGGTGTTTGTTGGAAAACTTTGGTAAACAAAGCCGGTGTTGGTTATACCATAGAGGAGAAAATCCTTGCGCACCGGCCGAAGGCCGTCTATGCAGGAAAACTTAATTAAGCGAAGCCGGTGTTGTTTATACCACATAGGAGAAAATCCTTGCGCCCGGCCGAAGGCCGGCTATGCAGGAAAACTTTGGTAAACGAAGCCGGTGTTGGTTATACCATAGAGGAGAAAATCCTTGCGCCCGGCCGAAGGCCGTCTATGGAGAAAACTTAAGTAAGCGAAGCCGGTATTGGTTATACTATAGAGGTTAAACCCTTCCATACGGCCGAAGGCCGGCTACACACGCCGATATGGCTCAATGATCTCTCTATGGTATATAGAACAGCGGCTTCTCTAACAAAATATTGTCTGTATAGCCGGCCTTTGGTCATATATCTATGATATATGGTATGATATAAAAGTTATGGGCCTCCTTCATCGGGAGGTACCTGTTATACCATAGAGGTTAAAACAGTTAAACAGTGCTAGAGTGCAAATATAATTTGTATTGGGAGTTATTTCATTTTTGTTGGGACTTATTTCATTTGGGAGTTATTTCATTTTTTTTTTGTAAAGATATAATTGTTTTGAATTAACGGTTAAGTTTTTTGATCTTATTTTATTTTGGCGTTGGGAGTTATTTCGTTTTTTTTTTTAATTTGGAAGTTATTTCATTTTCGTTGGGACTTATTTCATTGAGAGTTATTGCATTGGGAGTTATTTCATTTGGGAGTTATTTCACGGTACCTTATAACCTCAATTTTTTCACGTGGTGCAGTACCAGCATAAATAAGTAAGATGGTGGATAGCAATAACACTTTAGGAATGGATGCTGGTAAACCTACTTTGTGTGCAAATGTACAGGTCGGCTGGATTTTCTTGAAGAAAGCTTCTATATGTTGATAGATTCTGGCAATATAACCTACTATTTTAAATTAAAATTAAATTTTTTAAAATTATTTTTAAGTAACTGCCAACGAAAGTTCATCTTTGCATTAGGCTGGAACGTTGGTATAGGACACAAAATTATATTTTGTATTTCCCGTCCTAAAAGTAACTAAAATTTGACTTTTTATATGAGAAGTTAGTCTACAGAGTTTTATTGTAATAGAAAGACATCTAGAAGTGCCACAAAAGCCTCATACATAATTTTATTTATTTTTTATCTCTTAATGGTTTTTTTATATTTATAATTTCAATTTCATGAAAACCACGCCTAAAATAATACAGAGCACAGACATCTGTTGTCCATCGTTAATTTATAACTTTTATTTCTTCATGTTTTAAAACACGGAAAATATTTTTTTTAATGTAATTCTTTCCTTGTTTTATTCAGTAAGATAGGGTGGGGTAGATATGATATCGTAATGATTTTTCTTTTAATGAAATTAAAACTTAATGTACTTAGAATGATCTTACTCTACTCCAATCGTATTCAAGCTTTTCAATTGAATTAACAATAGTAAATGTTTAAATTAAAAAAAAATGTTGAAACTATCAAAATCGAAAAATTATTATTGCTTACAATAAAAACAAAAAACGGGAAACAAATAAACACATTGAAATTAAAAAAAAATATTTATTCGATCACCCCCCTAATGAATAATATTCATTAATATCAAGCATACCCAACCAGAGAAAGTTGTTAAAACTGGTTAAAATGAGAATGTATTGGTGTTTTGCACTGAAAAAAAAATCACATTGTTTAACATTAGTAAATACAAAAGGGTTTAATTTTACTAAGTTATCCAAATTTTAATGAGTTTTTTGTTAAGATAGAGTTAAAAAGAAGCAAAAAATAGTAGCATATAAATATTTGATGGTTGTAAAAATTCAACACAAAAGGTTTTTGTAAAACATTAAGTTTATGTATAATTAAATTAGTTTTCTTACGATTCTTAGATTCAAGAAATAGTCATGAATTGTATGTATGTATGTGTATATTGTGAAAATTACGTACAAGCGATTCTTATGAAAAAAATTTAACATATCCATTATCAATGTTAACAGGTAGAGAAATCACACAAAACAATAGTGCTTGTTTAGAAATGCCCATTACTGTCAAAGAGCCTTTTGTGTAAAGCTTTTCCCAACAATGAAAAATATTTACGTTAATTTATTTTTCATTCTGAACTATTAAAACTAATTTTGTATTTTTCAAATTAATAATATCCAAATAAACTATTCATGCATGCGTACCCATATATTATTTTTTGTAAAAATAAAACAAATAAATGTAACGTTTATTGCTTTGCCTTAAAATTGTTAAATGAAAGCGTGATTTATATTAATCTATACGAAATCTAATAAAAATATTTTTTATATTTAAATAATAAATAGTATTTCAATTTTTATTATTTATTTTCAGTGTACTTATTTTATATACAATGCGATATAAACTTGCTTTGTTGAAAGTTGGCATGCTACTGATTAAAAATTTTACATATTTTGTTCTCTTTGTGAGTCTCATTGAGATTGTGTGTGTGCACACAGAACCATAGATAACACATAGATAGTCAACTGAAACGTTAAAAACCTAAGTCTTTTGTCAAAAAACCTAAGTCTAAGAATGTATTGGTAGGCAAAATTGTATAAGTGTTGGTTTAAAATAAAAATACCCCACAGCACCTAAACTGCACGTAGTTGTATAAAATATTTTGTAAAAACAGAATATTTTTTTACATTCAATTTTAGATGTTAAAATTAAATAATTATTTTGCTTTTTAATAAAAATATGAATTTTGTATTTTTTTTAATATATATATGTGCGAAAAACGTTAGATTGAATGCTAATTATAAATATTTATTATATTGATTTGAAAATTTTCATCCCCTAAAAGACCAAAAAATACAATACTCTTTAGAAATAAATTACACCAACCAAATTTCAACAAAATTAAATTTATTTTGTATTAAAAAATTTAAAACACAATAAATTCTTAAATAATTTTTTGTGCAAAAATTCAAAATTGTATAAATATTTGGAAAGTGCTATGAAACATAGCGTAATAGTGGCTAAATGTGAATAAAAATTTTACTCCCCTAAGTGTGTTGAATTCACACCGTACCCGTATGTGTGAAGACTTTTGTAGCCACGTTTTTGACATTTGGAGAGTTGGCCATCTATGTGTTATCTATGCACAGAACTCTGAGGGGTTTGCGTTATACACATGAGCAATATTAATTTGTGCTCAAGAAATATTACTCATACGCAACAGGTGTAACATTAGTTGTGTAGCAAGCTTTTAAATATTTAAGTACCTTGACTCAATTTTCTTTTAAGGTCAGAATGTTCAGTGCTTGGAAAGTCAAAAGGCTGAGCTCGCCGGTTTGGGGAGGATTCTTGAACATACCTGACTTTAAATGCTACACAAATAAAAAAAAAAAGAAAAACTGTCTTTCCAAGTCGGCACAATTAAAGGTTATACAAAAAAAATCAAATGAACTGGGCTATAGATAATTATACTGGACATCTCAGTAGACTACTGCAATATGAATGAATGATGTTATTTACACCTTGAACACTAAATGTAATTACCCGTTCCACCTACCATGAAGAAACACGTGTTCGTTATGTTATTGGAATCTTCCCTTTCAGTTAATAAAAAACTACGTGATCATTCGCATTTTCCGCCTACCAGCATTTCCAAATAAAATATAATTTAGTTTCGACTGATCATTTTTCTTCATTTCAAATCAATTTATTAATTATTTAAATTCATTTTTGTCTAAATTATAATGATAGAATCTTTATCTTTTTTTATGTTATAAATATGAAAGAGGAAAACATTATTTTATTGAATATACAATTTTAGCTCTACTCTTTATATTTAAAATTTTAATGCATAACTAGTAAAGAGAGAAATTGTTAAAATATAAGTGTTATACTTAGCTTGCACTTATATGTATGTATTTATCTAACATGTACATCAATTATTGTATTCCTTCTTCTAAAACAATTTTTTTGTTTTGTAAATACTTCATTTGGTATAATCTCAGCGTAATTGATGACGTCACATTTGGTACAACTTCTCTATCAATTAAATTTGGACATACAGGTTTGGCCACTAATTAAGCCAACTTTTATGGAATTAACTTCTTATGGATTTAAAACACAGTCTCAGAGCCCATTAGCAAATTGGTCTTGCCTTTCTTATGTGTTTCTTATTTTTGTAGGTTAATATTAAAACCCTAGTAATATTTTGTCATATTAATTACTAATTTAAAATTTCATATCCCACAGCTTACCAATTGCATTGGGTTTATTTACTTGTTTAATATTTAAACAAATTTTTGTAACAGGAACTCTCCTAATCACTTCCACGAGTTTTAGTTTTTAAGCATTGACTTATCGTATTTTTACACTATTATTAATTAATCCTGTTTAATTAAATAAATGTTTATGTACAATTTCGTTTCATAAACCTTATTTTGGATATAAATTATTACTAGACACTTTGAAATTCAATTGTGAAAAAGGGGAAACCGGAAGGAGATTAAAACTAATATCAAGTCCATTCTTTATTTGATAAAACAAAATCATTACTTGGTATTTGCTTACATCGATAATCGATATAATTTCAATGTTGCCAGCTTTGCGATTTTGTTTACGATGTAGGCGTTAAAACTAAATGTTTCACATAACATAAACCATTTTAGTCACTAATAATGAAAACACGAGTGTAACATAATTTAACATAGTTTATGCTTCTTCAACAAACTTTCTTTTACATATTTTCCCCTTTTTAAATACAAACAGAGGTGTTGAAAAACAAGACGGTAATTGAATAAACTATTTTCCTTTCAATTGGTTAATAAATGTTTATTCACTGGAAAGATTACAATTTTATAATAAAAATATAAATTTAAGAATATTATAAATTACTTACAATTTTGTGTGTCTTTATCAAAAATTTTTCAACTAATGAAAAATGTATATATGTACAATGATTTCAAAAGCTTTCAACAAAAATATTAAATCGATTTAAAAATTAAAATACAAAGTACAATTATACACCAATAAACATTTTAACAAAGAAAACAAATAACAAATTCTGGCCCCCGTGAATTTATCAGGAAAATTCACTCGCCTCTAACATCCAACACTGCAAGTTTTGATACTGGTCTCTTTAAAATTCCATCACACGTTTTTATATCAGCTGATCTTGTCGTTCCAAGCTTGTCAGCATAAATTCGTATGACACGACCTCGCCTCCACTTAGACCTTGGTACGCTGTCATCGCAAATAAAGACTAATTCGCCGACTTGCAAAGAAGTGCTTGGTAGACACCATTTAACTCTTCTCGTCAATTCTGGAAGATACTCTCTAATCCATCGTTTCCAAAATCCATTTTTTAAATTTTGTAAAATTCGCCATTGTTTTTTTAAGCAATTGAGTTTGGGGTCAAACATATTGGGAGTTTGTGTCGAATTCATACAACCTAAAAAAAAATGGTTTGGCGTAAGGGGTTCAGGTTCATATGGTGATACAGGAATATGTGTTAATGGTCTTGAATTTACGATATTTTCACATTCAATTAAAAGACTTGTAAAAACATCCAACCTAGGAGTAACATTTGCTAATAGTACGGAAAGCGATTTCTTTACGGATTGTATTAGGCGTTCCCAAACACCTCCAGAGCTTGGATCAGAGGGTGTATTAAAAATCCATTTTATACCCAATGCTGTCGAATTGCAAACTATTTTATTGTAATCCATAAAGAAGATTTCATTTTTTAGTTCTTTATTTATTCCCACAAAATTTCTACCATTATCACTTCGAATTTGGATTGGTACTCCTCGTCTGTTAATGAAATTCCTTAAACTTAACAAAAACGAATCGGTGGATAAATCAGCTACAATTTCAATATGTATTGCTCTGACAGTCAAACATGTAAATATGGCAACCCATCTCTTTTCTTGGCAGCGGCGTATTTTTATATTGAATGGTCCAAAAAGATCAACTCCAGTATATGAAAAAGGCCTAATAAAAGGAGTTACTCTATCAACTGGTAACATGCCCATCTGTGGTTGAATGGGTTTAGCTTTTCTAATTTTACAAAAATTACATTTGTTTTCCACCATCCGAACTAAGCTTCTTAATGAAGTAATCCAATATTTTTGACGAATATCTCCCATTACATTAACGATGTTTTGGTGACAATTCTTTGTGTGGTACAATTCTACTAATAAACGAGAAAATTTGTCGTTTTTCGGGAGTATTAAAGGCCGCTTGGCATAATTTGTAAGTAAAGGAGCGTTATCTAAACGACCACCAACACGTAGTAAACCAAGTTCATCAACGTATGGATTTAGTGTTCTTAAATCACTTGATAAATCAATATTTAGCTTTGATGTTAACCTGTTGTATTCAGTAGAAAAATGTTTCTTTTGAATATATTTCACAATTTTATTTTCAGCCTCTGACAATTCCTCTACAGATAGTTCATCTCTAATTTTTTTAACAGGCTTCACTTTTAAATAAGTATTTTTGTAAAATCTTATTACCCAAGACATAACTCGTATCACTTTCAAAAAATTTGAGAATCGGCTTATAATAGCATCAATAACACTTAAATCTTGTGTTAACATAACAACGTGTTTTGATTTTAACAATTCATCGCTTTTATCTTCTCTATTCCCCATATTATTTTCATCTGGCCAGTTATCCTCCTCACACAAAAGAAAGTCTGGTCCTTTTTTCCAACGTCCTTCCGGATTATAATTAATAGGAAATTTTGCTCTTGTTGCAACATCAGCAGGATTTTTTGAGGTTGGACACCAACGCCAATTACAAATCTCCGAATTCTCTAATATTTCTGATACGCGATTCGCCACATATTGCTTATATTTCCGGTGGTCTGATCTAATCCAACGTATAACAGTGTGAGAGTCAGTCCAAAATACAAATCTTTTCGGTTCAAGCCGATCATGACATTTAACTATTGTATCTTTTAAACGTGCTGCCATTACAGCCGCCTGCAGTTCTAGTTTTGGAATCGAATGAAAACGTATTGGAGCACAAGCAGTTTTTCCTGTTATAAAAACTAGTTTTGAACTTGAATTTTTAATAACACGCCAGTATCCAACAACTGCTAATGCTTCTTCGCTGGCATCACAAAATAAATGAAGTTCAATATTTTCATAATTATCAAATCCCTCAAATTCACGAAAATAAAATCTTGGAATTTTGTACTGACCAATTTTTGGTATTTCTTTTAGCCACAGTTTAAACTTTTCATAAATGTCATTTGGTAATTTTGCTTCCCAATCAATAGAACTCCTCCAAACTTCTTGCATTAAAATTTTAATGACTACGACAAAATCCGCTACAAAACCAAATGGATCAAAAATATACATTGCAATACTTAAAAGTTGTCTTTTTGATGGTATAGCTTTTAACTCAAGTATATTTTTTGGAACTTTATGAAATTTTAATACAAAAATAAAGCAATCCGAATAGGATGACCAATGCATTCCTAAAATACGTTCTATTCTATCCGCATTTATTTTTATTTCATCATCATATGAAATTTTGAGTTCTTTTGCAACAACTTCTGAATTTGTTATGAGATTATGCATCTGAAAACCTCCTGACTCATGAATTAATTTGACAGCCTTTACAACATTAATGGCTTCTTGTTCCGAATCAAAACAATCAACGTAATCATCAACATAGTGTTTTTCTATAATGCTGGCTGCAGCATGAGGATATTTTTCAATATAATTTTCTGCATTCCGATTTTTAACAAATTGGGCAGTAGTCGGAGAACAGGCTGCTCCGAAAATCATTCTTTGCATAACATAAGTCTTAGGTGTTTCACAAGTATTGCCTTTTCTCCAAAGAAATCGTAATGCATCTTGATCTTCGGCAATAATACCTACTTGATGAAACATTTCTTTAAGGTCACCACAAACGGCTATAGGTGCTTGTCTAAATTTAAAAAGTATCATTTGAAGCGGTTGATTTAGATCTGGACCTGCAAGAAGTGCCTTATTTAGGGACATATTTTCAACTTCTGCTGCAGCATCGAAAACAAAACGTAGTTTGTTTTTATTAGGATTCTTAACACCAAAATGCGGCAAATAAAATGTTTTGTTAGAATGCCTTAATGCTTCATCCTCAGAAAGAATTCGGGCATAAACTTTTTCCAAGTACTCTTCGATTTTATCGCAATATTCCTTAGCATAAAGTGGATCCAATGACATTTTTTTCTCAACTATATTTAATCTTCTTAAAGCCATATTATAAGAATCAGGGAATAACTTAAAGTCTTGTCGCCAAATTAATCCAGATTCAAATCTATCTCCAGTCCTTTTTGTTGTTTTATTCAGAGTTTCTAAAGCTCTTTTATCTTCTACAGACAACATAGGTTCACAGTGACGAATTCCAAAAGTTTCTATTCCAAAATAATTCTTCATTAAAACCTCCAACTCATTATTGTCATCATTTTCTCCACTAAGTTTTTTGAAATGACATGAAAATAAGTTCTGTGGGTGGTCATAATCTTTTAAGTTTCCATAAATTATCCAACCTAACCTTGTTTTTGTAGCTATTAATCCACTTGGAGATAAAAATTGCGGTGTCTCAATTGGGACAGTTAAAAAAGCATGAGCCAAACTTATTATCATCTTAGGTTTTATTTGATTATAACAGCAATGTGATATATCTGCAGGTAAATTATATCTTTTATAGTCAAAATTTGATGCATTTAAGCTTTGAGAAGGAAGATCCAAGTGAGTTGATACATATACATTTTTCATATTGTATCTCAGATTATTATTTTCTATGCCACTTACACAATATCAATTATTTGAGTTTGTTCTCGAGAAACCTGATGATTTATCCACTGTAATTCTAAAGTGTCCTCTCGACCGAATATTCCTAACTTTTGAACAATTTCGGAATCTATCATAGAAACGCTAGCTCCATCATCGACAAAAGCGTAAATTTTTTCAGAACCATTTGGTCCATACAAATTAACAGGAATAATTTGAAAAAGAACCCTTGCAGAATCAACCTCAATAAGACAGCTTCGAGCTTGTTGTTGAGTTGAGTTTAAAATGTCTTTTGTTGAATTGGAATTTTGATGTAGTGAAATATTTTTATGCAAAATGTTATGATGAGTTCTTTCACAACCCATTATTTCACACTTCTTTTTTGAATAGCAGCTTTTTGCGTGGTGACCAAATTTAAGACAACAAAAACAAACCTTTAAGGATATAACTGTTTGCCACTTTGAATCAATGGACAAATCTAAGAAGGTTTTACAAAATGCTAAGGATTTGCATTCGCCGTCACATAACTTACATTTTTTCTTTATAACTAAACAGGCATATTTTTTATTTTCCTTCAGAATATCCGGTAATGGAGTAGCGTCGGTAACTATATTAGATATTTTTCTCAGATTGGATAACCAAATCGAAAAATCTGATATTGTAGGAACTCGATCATGATTTAAACATTTTTCTGCCCATTGAAGCCGTTTAGACATGGGTAGTTTGTTTAAAAGCTCGCTTAAAAGCAACGGATTAGACAAATGATAGCTTCCTCCCACAGATTCTAAGAAAGTTCTCATATTGCTGACTTTGTTTGCAAAATGAATAAGAGAGGTTAAATCCGATTCGCTTACAGATGGTAATGATCTTACTTTTTGAATTTGCGATTTAATTAATTGCTCTGGTCGACCAAACATCTCCGACAAAGTTTCAATGACTGCATTTACATTTTTTGAGCTAACTAATAATGATTCAACTGACTCTCGCGCATCGCCTTCAAGACTTTCCCTAAGACGCATTATATTATGAAGCTCCGAATACTCAAATTCTTGAGTTGAAGTTATGAATGATTCATAAAAAGTTTGCCAATCTTCTGGTAACCCCGAAAATTTCGGTAGAGGGTAAATTTTCTTTTGCCGATGATTAATTAAGGATTGCGATAAACTTGGTTGCGGGTTATGTAAAACAAATGGTGCAGCATGAACTATAGGATGAGAATTTACAAACGTAGAGGTAGAGGGAACTGAATCGAAACTACGAGTATTTGAATACGAAGCACACAATGTGCTCGATGTAATTGAATCGGAAACTATAACACAGCTTGGAGTGATCGTATTTGTTGTGATTGCAAAATAATTAGTCGATACATTTGAATCAATAAGTGATACTTCTGATAAGTTTGGAAGATTACGTGCAACATTTGACTCTACAATTCTTAAATTTTCTCTTAAGGCAGTAATTGAATTCTGGGTATTTAAATTATTATTCTCCATTACCGATTGCATAGTTTTAATTTGACTTAGTAAAAGAATCTGCATATCTTCTAAACGCTTATTTATTTGAGATGTTACCTGTTCTTGACCCTCTTGGATCTGGTGAAAACCTTCTAGACTAGCACACGTATTTTCAGGATCATTATCACCAGGATTCGGAGGAGTGGTAGCGTTAGTTGTAATTGGTGATCTTATCATTGGCATTGTTGGAGAAAATCCTTGGAGTCTTCTACTTTTTCTCATTAACAAATTATTTTTATGTAGTTAATAAGCAATTAAGTTCTCAAAATATCGCACCTTGAATGAGAACGCATACAATACAGTATCAAACAAACAGTTCCAACTTGGTTCTCCAAAAACAAAAGGCAGAATGGAGGACACCAATCAGTTCCAAAGACAAAATTTGAATAAAAATGTTGAAAAACAAGACGGTAATTGAATAAACTATTTTCCTTTCAATTGGTTAATAAATGTTTATTCACTGGAAAGATTACAATTTTATAATAAAAATATAAATTTAAGAATATTATAAATTACTTACAATTTTGTGTGTCTTTATTAAAAATTTTTCAACTAATGAAAAATGTATATATGTACAATGATTTCAAAAGCTTTCAACAAAAATATTAAATCGATTTAAAAATTAAAATACAAAGTACAATTATACACCAATAAACATTTTAACAAAGAAAACAAATAACAAGAGGTATAAGGCGACCATGCGATTATTAATATTGTACCTAATATTTCTGATTAATATTGTTTCGCTGTTATAATTGAAACTATTCTTGTAACTTTCTGTTTCTGTAAAACTGCTGTATCAAAACTCAAGTGAAATTTATTAATTTTATTATATTTTTATTTATTTATTTTTTTAATTTGTTACAAAATGTTAATTAAAATCTTTAAAAAGGAAGCTCATTGACATTTAAATTGACAACATAATGATTTTAACTTGTTTGCAAAATATGAATTCTGATATGAAACCCAAAAACTTGTTATAAACGTTAAGGATATATCAAAGAATGTTAAAATTTAATTAAACTGTTGGAGAGTAAAACTATTCTTCATTATGTTAAAAATGTTACTTTATCACAAGCAAAAACAATATTTAAACACCATTTATTTCTGCAACAGAATTATATGTTTATAATACTTAAGTTCTTATAAAATATTTAAGTCTATGCACTTGTGATCAAAGCGTTTTCAAAAGTCATCAAACAAATTCAACATATGCAGAAACTTGTAAACAAAAAGAAAATTAAATACACGTGAAAACTTTGATTATGCAAAAGAAATAAAATCTACCCTTAAGGTAGGTTAATACAAAATTTTTATATAAAATTTTAAATAAAGTAGACTTGAAATTGACTGTATTTTTGTTGCATAAGAGCATTTATATTTAATGAGCCTTATTAAATTTTTATGAATTATATATTTGAAGATATGCAATTTTTTGTTTGTTTTGCAATTAAGATGTTACTAAATAACTGAAGCTAAATAAGAAAAAAAATGGTTATATTATCCTCGAAGAGTACTAATTCATTAAACAATTTTTAAATTTTACATTACATTACATTTTGTTTGAAGACAGCACTTTGGATTAATATTAATTAAGGACTTACCAATCTTTATATTAGATCGGCCTATTTTTCACATATATCAAATTAAAGTAGAAAAACTTATTTTCCTTAAATTATCATGAAACTATCTTGACGTTTTTCCAATACAATAAAATAACATATCATCAAGTTAATAGCCAAAAAACACAAGAGAATGAATATACGAAGGGAACTAGCACATGACTTGACACGTGACAAGTTCTCAAGGGATATGAATAACTCTTTTGCGATACCCTAAATGGTTTAAAGATAGATAGTAATATTGATATTTTCCTAAAACATTTTAGTTAACCTAATTAATTAAAAAATTAAATGTTAATGCAACATAAATATTGAAATTAATTTTTACTAAAAGTCTATAAATATTTAAATTTCAAATAAAAGTTACCAAAAGCTAAAAGTGTGTGTAGGTATTTCAACAAGAAATCGGTTTGTTTTGTGTCATTTCTAGTTTCGTGTGCACGTGTGCATATGTGTACAAATGTTTGAAACCAGTACCAAAAAGTTATTTTCAATAAAAGTAATATATTTTTTGTAAAAAAAAAAATATAACAGCTTAAATATAAAAATAATAAAAAAAAAGTACACAGAAAGAATATCACTTTAAAAATCTTTTTGACTTGTTCAAGCACCTCTTAAGTTTCTTGTAAAAAAAAATAGAATTTCATAAGTAGAATAAAACCACAAAAAAATTTACAAGGTATAAAATTTGTTTCTGACAAGTATTTCAGGATTTTTTGAAATTAGAACATTTTACAACTACATTTTATATTTAAGATTTACTATACTCTTTTATTTTTTAGTAGTAAAGACATCATCAAATTAACAATTTGGTAATACTTAACACAATGCTATTCCCTAATATCAAATACTTTAAATTAAATTTAACAGTAGTTTCAGTTTGGAAAGCAATTTAAAATTTTTTGAAATTGACTTATGCCATATAATATGCTATACAATTATTTACAATTAATAATTTTTAAGTTTTCATAAAAAAAATGTAAATACGGTTAACGAGTAAATGGGGAAAAATATGTATGGCAACACCTGTGTTACTTAATATAACGCAATCTCGACTTTTTCAAAATTAAAATCAAATGCAGGATCAGGGATACGATAATATGCTCTCAAAATGTTTAAACGTAAAGCTTCATATACTTACTTAATTAAATAAGAACCCAACCAAATTAATCCACTTAGTTTAAGATGCAAAAAATTATATAAAAAACTACATTCTTTCGACCTTCAGCTAATTTAATTTGTGATACTTGACTAAGTCAACCAATCAACACGTTTTGTATTTTAAGGTAGTTGTGGTATTCGCATTTAAAACAAAAGCTTATTAACAGCACAGTTAATAACAAAACCGAATTAATAAGGATTATATATTAATATAGGGGGAATATCGAAGTAGACCAATTCCATAATGGTTCAACCACCTTCCGTCCTCTATGATTATAGGCAACCGTAATGTAATTTACGGCAACCTTACTTTCATTGCCTCGCATGCTCCATCCAGCGTTTAATCTTTACTTTAGACTGTCGCTAGGTAACTGTCGGCCTTCTTTCTCATCTCGCACTAATTAAGGGAGTTAATAAAATAACTAAATAATAAATCTTAACATTGAACAACTAGGAAAAATAAGATTGACCTCACTTAAGGAATAAAAATTAAGACCCAATCCAGAACTTCCTTACCAGTACATTAATAAATTTAAGGCACATTTTTAATTTAGTTTTTGATTTTGATCTTAAATTTGCTTATATATTTGTTATTTTAAATATTTAAAAGTTTTATGAAATTGTCAAATATTAATATGGCAATAAGTTTTATAAATCATTCTTGGTTTAAAAAAAAAAAAAAAATACTGAGCCTATTCACGGTTATTCACGGTTTTTAATTAAATTAAATTTAGTTTATAATTTAGTAGTTTATGTTAAAACACATCAAAGATTATTTCATTTTAATTGTTGAAAATTTTAAATACCCTGCAGTAAATACCAATAGTGAAACTATACTGACTTACTATTGATACAGTCACCAGTACTAGTGACTTATAATACCCCAGACAATGCTATTTTACTATAGATATTTAACATGTGCTTGCCATTGAAAATGCAGTACTGATATTGGAACTATTGACTAGGTAGTTTTTTTCTGGCCATATGTGATATTGGAACTAGTGCTTCACTAGTACACTTTAGTAATTCTAGTCTACACCCTTGGTACTTTTCTGAAGTATATGTATGTAATAAAATCACGTTCTGTGATTAAGTTTGATTTTTAGAACAGATTTAATAATAAATCGTAGACTTTATTCGATTGTTTTTTCTCATCAATGACAAACATATAAATTATTTTTTTTTCATATTGAATCTTTAAATATATTTTTGAACTAAAAATAATTAGTCATATCTTTAGATTAAAATAAAAATAAATATACTTGTTATGTACAGCCAGTGCTAGACAAAAAAAGATGTATGTTTCACGGTTGCTTCTATCATATGCGGATCATCCCTCTAATGTTCGGATGAGAGAAGAAATGTCCCTCCTTCGTAGACGAATGTAACCACGTTCATTTAGCATGTTGCGGGCCAGCGGATTTGGATGTGTTTCAAGCTTCAGTAAATACGTAACTGCATATTTCGCTATTTCTGCTTTAACTGATGGCACGTTTAGATATTTGTGGATGTTCGAGTTTCTTATGTACCAGGGAGCAACTGTAATCATCCGTAGAATCTTGTATTGGCGCCTTTGGATTTTTTTTATATTGCTAGCTGAGGCAGTGGTTTTAAAATTGACTTGTACAATAAAAGTTTGCAATCTAAAGCGAGAGTAGAATTTCTGCCGATAAGCCAGTTTAGTTGGACTGCTGAACTTTATTTGTATTAACTTTGATTCTATGTGGCGTTTCCAAGTAAGGCGCCGGTCAAGATGTATGCCGAGATATTTCACGTCTGAGGTATCATTTGGTTATTTATGTGAATAGGGGGGCACGACTCCCTACGCAGTGTAAAAGTTATGTGAGTAAATTTTTGTTCGTTGACCTTAATTTTCCATTTCTTCAATCAATTTTCTAAAATTAATATGTGGTCTTGTAAATATCGTGATGCTACTTCGGGACTTTCGTGAATGCTTAAAAAAGCTGTGTCGTCAGCAAATGTCGATGTGTGGACACGGTCCCTAGTTGGCATATCTGAAGTATACAACAAGTATAAAATCGGCCCCAATATACTACCCTGGGGAACTTCGGCTTCAATTGGCTCTTAAATTGGAGCTCAATTGGAGCTTAAAAAATTGACTTCTTTAACAATGAATTTCCGATTAGTTAAATAACTATCTAACAGCTTATATAAGTTTGCGGTAAAATTCAGTTTTAACTTATATTTTAGGCCATCGTGCCATACCTTATCGAATGCTTGGGAAACGTCGATAAAAAACGCAGAGCAGTATTTTTTTTTCTTCAAAGGTCTTCTTAATTACGTTAACTAACGTGTGAGTTTGTTCGATTGTACTATGTTTTTTTCTGAAGCCAAATTGATGGTTCGGAATACATCTTTTGTCGCTTAGAATGGGGTTCAGCTTATTTATTAACATCCTCTCAAACAGCTTTGACATATTTGATAAAACACTTATAGGTCTGTATGATTCAACTTTTGTGTGGTCTTTTCCTGGTTTTGGGATCATAGTTATTAACGAAACCTTCCAACCTGAAGGAAAGTACTCAAGGCGTAAAATGGCGTTAAAAATAAAAAGAATAATTTTTCGAGCTGTATGGGGCAACTCAAATAACATCTTGTTACTGGTTTTGTCAAAGCCAGGGTCTTTCTTGGTGTTTAAATCTGTTATTACCCTTTCAATGTCACTAAAATAAAATCTCAACGGTACTGCAGCACTAGCTTCGCAAGTTGGCAAATCAACTGCAACAGTCAATACATTTGGATTCAAAACCTTTTTCAAATGTTCAACAAATAATTTGCCTTTTTCGGTATCATTCCTTGCCCAATAACATATAAATAAGACGTTTTGTTGCCAATATCGCCAAAGTGTCACCACAATAGTTGACAAAAGTGGTGACTTGGAGACACTTCTACCCATGTTTTATTCAGGGTACATATAAGTAGTGTTTGTTCTAAAATATATAAAAATCATAAAAAATATACTAAGCGTTACTTTGACAAAAACTTTAAAAATAATTCGTATGTATGTTTTAGGACCGTTACCACTGAAAGACAGAAACGATATCGATTTTTCAACCATTTTGCTAAATTGCATACGTGGTCCTGTACTTAATTAAATAAGTAGAAAAAATGTACATTTAAAATGAGAAACATACAGTTATTTTTTCTAGAAACATGTAAAGGATATTTCCTCAGATTGGTTTAGTACCAATAATAGCAGGATTCGAAAAATTGCGTTCTAGTTAAAAACTAATTTTATACATCTGAGGCATGTAGGTGACATTACTTTAGAGAATTTTTACTGAATTGAATTTATTGAATTATAATTTTATATGCAAATGAATTTTTGAATTCAGACTTAAGTTCATTTAATTCTTTAATAATATATTTTAATTACAAATGATTAATTTTCAAGAAAAAATGGGAAATTTTTATTTTAGACATTAGTAGAATGTAATGCATTTTCTGGATCGCTGCATCGGTCTTCGGCATTTTTGCAACTACTTTAGATTGCGTTTTAATTGTAAACATCGTCGATTTATTTTATTATATTATAATTTCATTAATGAATTCGAAAACATTCATCATAGCGAAGAGTAAATAGCACTGCCAAACGAAGCACTCAAAAGACTCATCTATACATATAATGAAACATTAACTCATTTGTAATCATATGTCTTTCTGCTTCTGTCCACATCAAGTAAAAACTAATAAATGGTTTTTAACAAAATTTTTTGAGGAAGTAACTTAGTATCCTGATTCCAATATAGGATAACTTTTTTTTCCTCAAAAATATCCTATTTTTAAAAGAAACTAGAGAAAATTGTGAAAGTGCGCCGATTTTTTTTCGATTTAAAGGCACTGCATACTTTAAGGCATCTTTTATATTTGAAAGCAGGATATTTTAAATACGGTTGCGCAACGGCTGCATGCAAAATGACCCTGTGAAAAATTCGTCCAAAAATAAAAATTAAAAATTTCCGAATGAATGAATAATCATCCTAAAAACATGAAAAATTTCCCAAAAAAGAAAAATGGAAATTTGGCCCAAGAATTGTGAAGAAATACCCAAATATAAATGAATTATCGCCCAAATTTATTTATAGTTTTCTTATTATATAAAAAATATAAAAATGTCAATAATTTTAGTAAGGGCATTACATCTTTTGTGTGTAATCTTTGATCAAAATCCAAGAAAGCAGCAACGCCTGCTGCTTGTGGTGGTGTTGCTAAAGGAACGCTGCGTAACCGTTGCTAAATTAAACCTTTAATTTAAATTAATTAAACCGTTAATTTATTTCATCGAGAAAGCTTTGAGAAGAAGTTGTATGCAATCTGTGGTCACAGTCTGTTAGGATGCTTTTGGCTACCAAGGTAAATATATTGTTGCCAATTTATGCAAATAAATTATTGATTTTTTATATTCATTAATATAAAAAATAATAAAGGTACAAATAGTTTGCTAATATGAGTTGAAATTAATTGTTCTTTATTGTGAAATTTTAGAATTAGACGCCGCAGGCAAAAAAAAAATTTATAAAATATAACAAATCGCGTGATTTTTTATATTTTATAAAAATTAAAATATTTTAAACACCTTTTACAATAACAATAATTAACAATAATTTTTAGAATTTTAGAATTTTATATTAATTATTAAATGAATTATTTAGGCTTAAGTTCTTAGTTGTAAAGATTTAAAGAAAAATTAAACAACCAGCAGAGTGGAATGCATTTTCTAGACAGCTACGTCCGTCTTTAGGTACGAGTATCTATCTACAAGGTAGTTTCAATTGTTATTAATTTTCTGTTTAAACAAACTTATTAAAGAAATAGGATATGAGAAATTAAATTTTTTTATATTTCATAGGAGATAGATCTTTTTGATATTGTTTTACACTTCTAATTAAGAACTTAAGCCAAAATTTATTCATTTAAAAATAGTTCAAATAAAATTAAAAAAAAATGTATAAAAATTACATACAATGAAATTTTATAATCAAGAAAGAATTAATAAAATTACAAATTATATTAAAGAAAAATTGGGAAAATTTAATTTTTAGACACCAGCACGAGCGGAATGCACATTTTCTAGATAGCCGCGTCCGTCATCAGCACTCTTGTATCTAATCTGCTTAGGGTAGTGTTTTAGTTGTAAGCATCATCTATTTAACCAACCAAACCCAGATAAAGGAATACGAGAAAACTTGTATTCAATTATCAGTCGTCAGTTGGTGAGAACGAAGTCTACCACTACCTTAAGCTTCCCTCTTGTTGAATATGTTTACTTTTAATATTTACCACCTTATATGTATGTTGTTGTTACTTCAGCCAACCTTCGGTTAGCAATGAAAGTTACTTTTTAACCGACTTCCAAAAAAGAAGGAGGTTATCAATTCGTCTGAATGTTGCTTTTTTTTTTTTTTTTATGTTTGTGCCCGCAGAACTCAGTCATTTTTGAACCGATTTTAAAAATTTTGCATTATTAGAAAGGCTATGGCTACAGATTGGTCCCATTTTAAAAGAAGATCAAAATTTTAAAAATTAAAGGGTGTCCCCATACAACATACATGTTTTTAACCGACTTCCAAAAAAGAAGGAGGTTATCAATTCGTCTGAATGTTGCTTTTTTTTTTTTTATGTTTGTGCCCGCAGAACTCAGTCATTTTTGAACCGATTTTAAAAATTTTGCATTATTAGAAAGGCTATGGCTACAGATTGGTCCCATTTTAAAAGAAGATCAAAATTTTAAAAATTAAAGGGTGTCCCCATACAACATACATGTTTTTTACGTGTATTATGAACATTATAGGTCACCAATTTAAAATTAAAAAAAAGTGCGTATCACTGTAGCTCCCAACAACAAAAAGTAATTAAAAAATAAAATTAAAAATTAAAGGGTGACCCCATAGGTGACTTAATTTCACCTTTATTCTCCTATCTTTTGAACCGTTATAGACAAACACTTGAAAGTTGCACAGAATGTTCGTTACTATGACTGTTATAATAAGTATAAATATTTAAAATTAGAAATTAAAGGGTGTCCCATTAGTTGGTTTATTTTGATAATATATGGCCAAACTTTTGAACCTTTATAGACAGACAGTTGAAATTTACAAAGTACTTGTATTGCTAAGTCCGCTAAAATAACAAGTGTAAAATATGAGTTTGGAAATTAAAGGGTGTCCCAATAGTTAATGTAAAAGTAATATATATGGCCAAACTTTTCAACTGTTATAGATAGACAGTTGAAATTTACAAAGAACCTATATTGCTTACTCCGCTATTCAAACAAGTATAAAACTTGGATCTATAAATTAAAGGGTGTCCCCATTATTGATGTTATTTGACCATTATGTCCTCATCTTTGGAACCGTTATAGACAAACACTTGAAAAATAGACAAAATGTTCACTACTATGTCTCGAATAAAAACAAGTATAAATATTTAAAATTGGAAATTATAGGGTGTCCCAATAGTTGATGTAATTTGATGTATATGGATACAAAGTTAAAATTTAAAAAGAATCTGTATTACAAAGTGTTCTTTAAAAAGTATTTATATTAAAATTTGAATTTAAAGGGTGTCCCAATAGGTGACGTCATTTGATATACATATATGACCCTATGTTTTAAACAGTTATTGATAAACACTTAAGAATTAGAGAGAATGTCCATTACTATATCTGTTATAATAAGTATAATTATTTAAAATTATAAATTACAGGGTGTCGCAATAGTTTATGTAATTTGATGTATATGACCAAACTTTAAAACCGTTACAGATAGAAGGTTGAAATGTACAACGAACCTGTATTGCTACGACCGCTATAACTAGTATAAAATTTGAATTCGGAAATTACAGGGTGTCGCAATAGTTACCGTCTTAAAGAAACATGCCTTTAAGTTTGTCTGTTTTGAAGTCGGTTTTTTTTTGCAAGAATTATTTACGTGTATTATGAACATTATAGGTCACCAATTTAAAATTAAAAAAAAGTGCGTATCACTGTAGCTCCCAACAACAAAAAGTAATTAAAAAATAAAATTAAAAATTAAAGGGTGACCCCATAGGTGACTTAATTTCACCTTTATTCTCCTATCTTTTGAACCGTTATAGACAAACACTTGAAAGTTGCACAGAATGTTCGTTACTATGTCTGTTATAATAAGTATAAATATTTAAAATTAGAAATTAAAGGGTGTCCCATTAGTTGGTTTATTTTGATAATATATGGCCAAACTTTTGAACCTTTATAGACAGACAGTTGAAATTTACAAAGTACTTGTATTGCTAAGTCCGCTAAAATAACAAGTGTAAAATATGAGTTTGGAAATTAAAGGGTGTCCCAATAGTTAATGTAAAAGTAATATATATGGCCAAACTTTTCAACTGTTATAGATAGACAGTTGAAATTTACAAAGAACCTATATTGCTTAGTCCGCTATTCAAACAAGTATAAAACTTGGATCTATAAATTAAAGGGTGTCCCCATTATTGATGTTATTTGACCATTATGTCCTCATCTTTGGAACCGTTATAGACAAACACTTGAAAAATAGACAAAATGTTCACTACTATGTCTCGAATAAAAACAAGTATAAATATTTAAAATTGGAAATTATAGGGTGTCCCAATAGTTGATGTAATTTGATGTATATGGATACAAAGTTAAAATTTAAAAAGAATCTGTATTACAAAGTGTTCTTTAAAAAGTATTTATATTAAAATTTGAATTTAAAGGGTGTCCCAATAGGTGACGTCATTTGATATATATGACCCTATGTTTTAAACAGTTATTGATAAACACTTAAGAATTAGAGAGAATGTCCATTACTATATCTGTTATAATAAGTATAATTATTTAAAATTATAAATTACAGGGTGTCGCAATAGTTTATGTAATTTGATGTATATGACCAAACTTTAAAACCGTTACAGATAGAAGGTTGAAATGTACAACGAACCTGTATTGCTACGACCGCTATAACTAGTATAAAATTTGAATTCGGAAATTACAGGGTGTCGCAATAGTTACCGTCTTAAAGAAACATGCCTTTAAGTTTGTCTGTTTTGAAGTCGGTTTTTTTTTTGCAAGAATTATTGTTTATTTGTTTTACTCCCAACATTCGTTTTTAGTTAACACAAAGCAAAATCGAACGAAATATTGTCAAAACGCACACAATGTGTGTGTGCACAGCTAGTTATAAATATATTAGTTGCTTTAGTCATATTAAATTCCATCAATTGAATTTAAATATAAAATACCTTATGCTGCTTACAGTTGCTCGCAGTTAATTGTGTATGTTTGTCATAGTATGTGTGTGCCTACAGTCTGTGGGTGTGTGTGCTAATATTTTTATTTTGAACTTTGAATCTTATTATAACGAAACTATTTAAGAACTTAAGTTAACTGGTGTATACAACTTTTTTCACGTAGATATTCTTTATCTTCCTATGCTCACGGATACAGGTGCGGACCACAGATAGAAACTTAAGTACAATATTTTTTAATACTTTTTGCAGGAGGATTTAATCGCAAAATAACTTAAAGTAAGAAAGTTGTTTAGAAATGTAAAAATAAGTTTATTGGTCTCAATATGTGCTCTAACCTTATAATATCTCTTACTTTTTCTAGAAGTAGGAACCAGTTAAAAAAAAAATAATTTTAAATGTCTGCTAAAGTTTGTCTTCCTTGTGTAAGTAAAGTAGAACTATTTTATTCTTTCGTTACAGTTAATGTTGCCAGATAAAACATTTTATCGTAATTTTAACACTTTAAAGGTGTGAAAGCATCTATACTTTGCCTCTGTGAAATTTCATTAATATATATTTAGAGCTTTACGAGCTACCGAATTGTTTCCAAAATAAAAAGTTTTTTAGTTGTTGAATTTAATAATTAAAATGTAAGATTATTTTTTCTTAAATTGTTTCTGTAAATACATGATGTTGCGCCTAAATATTATCATGGTCTTATTGGATCTACAATGGCAGTCAATGAAAGTGTAGCGATCTATAAAATTACACTACATAATTTTTATGTCTGAAATAAATTTATTTCAATCAAAATCTATTCTGGAAATGATTGAATAATTTCCGAAACAACTCTTTATGAAACAGTTTTTTGATTTTTTTAAAATTAAATGGAGGATTTTGACTAGCGGGTGGTCGTAGTACAATTTATTTTTTAAAATTTAATAAAAACAAATAAGTGTGCTCTTTTCGCTCATGCTGAATCTTATATACACTTCATTACGTTATGTTCCCAAATTCACAATAATAATAATAATATACTTTCGGTTTTGACTTTTATCATTTTCAACTAAAATTTTACGAAAAATTTTTTGTAAAAATTTCATCGAATATTTTTTGTAAAAGTTTCATCGAAAATTTTGTTCTACATTTTATGGAAAAATTTTTTTAAATTTTATATGGAAAATTTTTGTAAAAATTTTTTTGTATAAAATTTATCGAAATTTTTTGTAAACTTTTTACCGAAATTTTTTTTGCAAAAATTTTACCGAAATTTGTTTGTAATAATTTTATCGAAATTTTTTTATAAAAATTTTATCGAAATTTTTTGTAAAAATTTTATCGAAATTTTTTGTAAAAATTTTATCGAAATTTTTTGTAAAAATTTTATCGAAAATTTTTTGTAAAAATTTTATCGAAAATTTTTTGTAAAAATGTTATCGAAATCTTTTTATAAAAATTTAATCGAAAGTTTCTTCTAAAAAATGTTATCAAAAATTTTACGGAAAATTTTTTGTAAAATTTTACGGAAAAGTTTTTGTAAAAATTTTACCAAAAATTTATGAAAAATTTCATCGAAAATTTTTGTCAAAATTTCATCGAAAGTTTTGTGTAAAAATTTTATGGAAAATTTTTTGTCAAAATTTTATCAAAAATTTTTTGTAAAAATTTTTCCAAATTTTTTCAAAAATTTGTTGTAAAAATTTTATCGAAAATTTTTTGGAAAAATTTTATCGAAATTATTTTGTAAAAATTTTATCGAAAAATTTTTTTTAAATTTTTATCAAAACTGTTTTTGTAAAAGTTTTATCGAAAATTTTTATAAAAGTTTTATAGAAAAGTTTTTTCTTAAAGTTTAGTCAAAATTTTTTTGTAAAAGTTTATCCAAAATTTGTTGTAAAAGTTTTATCGAAAAATTGTTGTAAAAATTTTATCGAAAATTTTGTGTAAAACTTAAGACCTTCCAGTAATCTATATTTCGTTAGAATGGTTTCTGAATTCCATTAGAGACATTTAAGAAGCTATGCCTGACTGATGGGTTTAAAATTTCTGTATCTCTTCTGGTGCATTGGCAAAGTTGATTTCAACATGAACACAGACAGACATCGCTTATTAAACTTCTCTATTAATAAAAATCTATAGTAGAAATACTTAATGGAGTCGGAAATTAATATTGTAGAAATTACACACGGAATGAAAAACTTATACGAGTAAATACCCTTTAACCTGTGGTGAAGAGTATAAAATCTAAACTTAACTTTTATATAGCAGTGCCCGAGACGTTGGAACCAAAAACATGTGTACTGTATGTCATATTCATTACTATCTGCACCAGCAAAATAATTTTTGAAAAATATTTCATGTACAGACACGGACTATTTTTATTTTTATTAGTATATCGTCGGTTTCTAATGGTACCCAAGAAATCACAGCGTTGATGCATAGTACTAAAAAGTTCAACTGTTTGATGATCTGTGCGGCATGGTGATCCACCTTGCTGAAACCGAAAATTATCTAAGTTCATATCTTTCACTTCAGGTCATTCCATAATCATGGCTCTGTAGCGTTCTCCATTCACTAAAATGGCACTAGTACTCCAAACTCCACACCAAACTGTCACTCTTTACAGATGCATCGGCTTCTTGGCAACCTGCGGGTTTTGCATATTCTGCAGTTTTGTTTGTTGATATATTAGCCGAAATGAAAATCGTTCTTGTCAGAAAAGATGATTTTTCGACAAACCTGTGCCTATCCACTTGCACGTTCTCTACTTAAGCGCTGTTGTTGAATTAAAAATTTAGATAATTTGAAAATAATAAAAAATAGAACAATTAATATCAAAAGTATCACAAAACTTCGAGAGCAGAAAAAACTTTTATCCGGTAACTGTAATTGTAGATTTGTAGCTGCAGTTGTACTAAAGGTATTATTGATGCAAAAAAACTAAGTCTGATGTGTAAAAAATAAAAAAGAAACTTCAAAAGTTGTTTTATTTTAAATAAGAAGCTTGCTGCAGAATAACAACTACAATTTTCTATTGAATGAAAAAAGTACGACGCAATAAGGGAGATGCTTTCAAAAAGACTTTGTTGCATTATCATTTTGCGATATACATACCTAAATATGTACATAATTTTATATTATATTTTTGGCCTGCTTCAAAAGGAGTAAGACAAACAAATAAACACACGTCTGTTTTTGTAAATTCAAAAGTAAAACTTCAGCTGACATCTTTTATTAAAGTTTTCAACCCATAAATTATAATTTGAAGGTAACAATGTTCGTTTGGAAACTGCATTGTAAACTTGCACCTAAATACCAGAAAAATGTTAATAAAAGTTTTAACACGAGAAGGTATGTACATTTATGTTTTGGAAACATTTTTGGGAAGCTTGTATGGCCTAAAAGTTTATAAATGAATTTAGTAATTTTTTTTAAGTGAAAGAAAATATTATACATAGTTCCAACTTCATAGTAATGTCAGTCATTGTTGAGCAGTCGCATAGAAAAGACGTTAATCATATATTTTTATTTATTATTCTCTGCATTGTTATTACGCAGTTCTTCTATTTTAGTAGTGTCTTTTTTACTTCGCAATGATCAACTCATAGCTCTGCCCAACTAAGCAGCAACGTATTTAAACTATTTACAAATTGTAATGTAACTTAATTTGATTCCGATCTTACTGCAAGTTGAGACAAATAGAAGGAGTGTAGCGTCAGGAAATCTAGTCGAATACACTATCAGTCACACCTAATCCACAGACTAGATACACATATACAAAAAATATTATATTTAAAACAGACTACGAATAAAATGCAGTTAACAATATAAAAAGCATTAAGTTATTATCGTTTTTTGAACTTAAATAGTTGAAAAGAAAGGCTCATGGTTACGGTCCAACGCTATAAAAACTTAAGCACGTACACCTTAGTCGTTTATAATACATTTTAGTAGCATGTAATGCAAGGGGTAAATCTGCTGATGACAGAGAATGGAATCAATGTTTGGAGGAAGCTAAAAGGCTTAAGTTGTGAGGATGATCGTTCCCCTTAGTGCAACTAAGTTCAGGCCATCATATTACAACTAGCTTTATTACTATTGTAAGCAACGCTGTTGTTTTTACTTTTTTATAGTCATCAGAAGTACCACCATTAATATAAAAGTATTCATTATAAAAGATCTCCTAGATTCTTGAATAAATACTTTATATTTTAAATCTAAAATAATAAACTGAGTTTATTATTTACATGGGGTGACGAAACCCGTCTTAAAATATATTTTAATTGATAAAAATCTATAAAAAGAATAGTAATGTCGAAAAGTTATAGCTTTTTAAAGCCGCCAAAGCCTATGGTTATTGGTCACGACATGGATATGTCCAAAGAATGGAAGCTTTGGAATCAACAATATGAATATTTTGAAGTAGCAACTGGACTAGACAAAAAGCCTGAAAATAGACAGTTTGCTACTTTCATGTCAGCCGTAGGCTATTCGGCCATACAAATATATAACTCTCTGCCAGGATCGTCAATCATCACATTAAAACAGGTTAAAGAAAAATTCGATTTATACACTACCCAAACTAAATATAACTTTTGAAAGATATAAATTTCACAAAATCGTTCAAAATGATGAGGAGACGATTGATGAATACGTAACACGTCTAAGATTACAAGCACAAAATTGTGAGTTCGAGCAATTAAGAGACAGCATTTTGCGGGACCAACTAATTTTGGGTATAAAAAATGCTTCTCTATGAACTAAGTTATTATCCGAAGATATAACCCTAGAAAAAGCAGTTAAAATTTCCCAAGCAACAGAGTTAGCTCAAAAACAAACAGCCGAAATTCATAGTGAACATGAAAAAAATGTCTGTTTAGTACAAAAAACTGATAATACCGACTGCTATGCGTCACTGTAAAGTAAAACATCTGATCTCGTTTGGTAATCATAAAATAAAAGTTCTGGGTGAAGTTAACTTGAAATGCAAAATAGCACAAAAAATAAATACAATAAACTTTAAAATTGTAATCGGAGATGTCAAACCGATTCTTGGTGCGAAAACTTGTGAAGAACTGCAATTGCTGAAAAGAATAAATGAATTGAAAGTGAATGAAAATTTATTTGATGGCCTAGGCTGTATTAAAAACTTTGTGTACGATATTGATTTGGTTGACAATCCTAAATTCGAAATTTGTCCAGCACGTCGTATTGCGTTTAAAATAAGAGGCACCGTCAAGAAAGAGCTCGATAAAATGGTTAAAATGGGTGTCATAGAACCAACATATAAACCAACACCGGCTGTGTCCCCAATGGTCGTGGTTGAACAAAAAAAAAAATCGCATTTGTATAGACCCGACTAGTGTCAACCAAAATATAAAAAGACGTCATTTTCCGATGAACACAATAGAAGAAATCTCTGCACAACTTAATGGCGCTAAATATTTTACAATTTTAGATTGTAAAAAAGAATTCTGGCAAATCCCCATTTCAGATCGTACTAAAGAAATATTTACGTTTTCAACTCCAAGGGGCAGATATTCTTGTAAAAGGTTGCCGTTTGGGATCGCATCAGCCCCAGGGGTATTCCAAAATATAATGCAAAGCCTATTTTCTCATTTACCAAATGTCAAAGTAGCTATCGATGATATCTTGATTCATTCTAAGACTTTAGATGATCTTCAAAACTAATCAAAGATAAATGTGAGTTTGATCGGGAAAAGGTAAAATTTCTGGGTCATATAATCAGTGCTAACGCAATCCATCCCGATCCAGACAAGATCGATCCATTTAATCGGCTAAACCCTCCAAAAAATAAAAAAGAATTGCAAAGAATACTTGGGAAGTTTACATACCTTAGCAAATTTATACAGAATTTCTCCCACATTACCGCCCCATTGAGAAAATTACTGGAAAAGTCGTATGTTTTCTTTTGGGATTCTGCTCAACTTAACGCATTTGAAAAACTGAAGGAAATAATTAGCAAACCACCAGTTTTAAAACTGTACGATGTCAATAAAGATGTTACGATTCAAGTTGATGCCAGTTCATATGCAATGGGCGCCGTATTATTGCAAGAAACTCAACCGGTTGCATATGCATCAAAGTCCCTAACGGATTGTCAGTCCAAGTACTGACAATTGGAAAAAGAAGCACTTGCTGTTAAATTTGGTTGTGAAAAGTATGTTCATCAGTATGTGTGGGGTAAGCAAATTACAATCGAGTCTGATCACAAACCATTAGAATCTATATTTAAAAAACCAATTCATTCTTCGCCAACAAGATTGCAAAATATTAGATTACGTTTACTAACTACCTAAACAAGGGAGAGAATTATGTAATTGCAACAATATACGCATTCAATATCCCAACTACCTCATTGTCGCTATGAAATGAATTTAAAACACATTTGAGTAAATATTATGCAAGCAATTACGATTTTACTATCGCCCAAAATCAAGCACTTTTGGAAATAGAAAATATTTTAATTAAACACATTTTAAATTGTGGATCACTCGGTCTTTCAGGTTCTAACGCATTCCGAGATTTTTGAGATTCTTTAGTTTTACACGAGTGCAAATGATAAACAACAAAATTCGATTGATTGCATTATACGCGATGTACTATATCATGATACAGGTTAAAATGTTTTCTGTTTAACTGCTCATGCAGGCTAACTGCAATAATACATAAGCTAACTTCATTAAACTTTCGTTGTATTGTTTCTGCTCGCAGCGGTATAGCTACACAGCTTTAATTGGTGTACGAACAATACAGTATATGTATTGCTTTTTTGGCATCTGCTTTGAAATTTTTTGCTAATCAATCTTTGATTTCTTTCTACCTTTTCTTTTTGTGGTACCGGCGGCTGCTGGACTTTTTGCCTTCATATTATCCTCTATTTTTCCAGGGGGTGGATTGTCTAGAGGGGTTGGAAGCCACTTCATTTATGTAGGCACGCACTTAACCACTACATTTTATATTTTACGTTTTAACAAACAGTTTCTATGTTGATTTATATAAACGAAATAACAAGAAAGCTAATATAATCAATGATTTTCACATGATCATATAGGTACCCAATGAAATCAATAAGGATTTTTTATTCAAATCATAAGAAAACCTCATAGAATCAAAAAGTTTTTCTTTATGGATTGTATTTTTTGTGTCAAAAATGATTAACAAAAATGTGAATAACAAGTTTTCTTATTGAATTAATGGGATTACCTTCTTGATAAAATTAAAAAGATTCACCACATGAAAATAATAAGGAATCTCTTCGAAAAAAAACTTCCCTTCTTTTCGCTTGAATACCCCTTAGCCTAAAATCATTTCATAGAGAAAATCTTTCGATTCTATTAGCCATTTTTGGCTCTGTGTATGTCCAAGTAATGTTCTAAAAATTATAGATTAATTTTTAAGAGATTTGGCAATCGACCCAATACAAATGACAAGACTATTTGGCTGTAAAACTGATATATTGGGTTTAGATTTTAGACAAATTTACTTTGTATCGTTAGTTGGAATCACTTTAATTCACTTCATCAATTTAGTTTAAAACAAAAGGAGAGAGTTTTATTTTTCCGGTGCGGAGACAATTAAATACCCAAAATTCCCCCATTTCAGTAATTATTATTTTTTGAATTTTAATCTATCATTTCACATACAAAATGATAAAGTGTGATAGTTTTTTTTTTATAAAATCTCTAATTATTTAGGGTTGCCGTATACCTTTTTTGAATATAACATCATTTTAAACTTTTTAGTATTTTTATTTTTTAAAGTTTTGAAAATACTCACAACCATCGGTATCCAAATAACATTATATGAATAGGGTTACCAAATTGACAACATATTTTAAAACTAAATTATTATTTAAGATAAAAAACATATTTATATAAAGATTAATAATAAAGATACAAACATTTTCAAAAAACATAACAGTTGTAAACCATTTCTTAATCACTAAAATAAGTTTCTGAGTCTGAATCAGTGTAAATAGATTCATCTACTACTATGTAATTAATAATTTCTTGATTATTGTTGAACGTGCTCTTGTATTTATTGTATTTCTATTAGATGAAATTAATGGATCAGAAGAAATTAGGAGTTTGTTCATTAAATCTTGATTACAATTTTCTCTGCTATTTTTTCGAGTGTGCTCAAGTCTGTTCTTTCTTAATTGTTTTGTGAAGGCATTCTAAAGCATTCGCCCGTACCACCATGTATTAGTTCGCCCTGGTTTAAAGCATAGCCTACTATTATCATACTATTATCAAATATTAAAAATATTAACTGATAATTTTAATAAAAATATCAAATATGGATGATTTTTAAAATCATTATATTTCAAAAGTTGGCATAGAAAACACCTAAGCCTTTTTATACATATTTTAGAATATATAACAGAAAATAAGATTATTGATTCATAAAATAAGTATTTTTTAAAAAAAAGTACATATTTTGGCTAAAAACTTCACAATTTTTTTACAGTGTCGTTATAAATATTTGAATTTTAGGATTTTTTTTTTGTTTCTGCCATAGTTGGGGGTAGTGCACTAATTCTGCAATCTTCACTCACACTGAGTGATATTGCAAAATTATTGCATTCATTTTTTTGATTTCTAATGGTGATTGCAAAATTTGCAGCCTCAATCAACATTATTGATAGTGAGTTAAAAAGTCTTTGCACTAAAATTTAATTATTTTGATTTCAAAAAATGCAATCAGCAATATATTGCAACTTTTTTTTCTTCACTCAAGTTGATTGCAAGAAGAAATTTTGCATTCAATTTGAGGGTCAACTTGATTTATTGTTGTTTTTGTTCACTAATTCAAAAGTGAAGACTAATACTTCATTAAAAATATAATTCAATTTATTTTATATTTATTAATGATTATATAAAACAGTTAATTAATATATATATGTAACATAAATATACGAGTATGACCATCTAGACCTAAAAAAATTAATTTAATTAATTTTTAGTTTAACAAACTTTTTTTTTATTTCAATAAACAAAATGGATACATAAAAAAGTAAAATTCAAAAAATTATTTGCAACAGACTTTTCAAAACTGTTATCACAAAATTTTTTATCTTTTGAGTGTCTACCATTCCACTAAAGAAAAATAAAGGCCTCACAGGTGCAAAAGAAGGCAAATGCGTGTTGAATTTTAAAATCATTTTCCTAATTACTGGATATTTGTTAAGACAATCCAATTCAGTCTCAAAATCCAGTAGAGAAGTATTTAATTCTATTCATATGCAATAATTTTGTTCTACTGTTGAATTATCTAATATCAAAGATATGAGAAGACTTGTGATTTAAACAATCGTTTTATTTACTTCGTCAATTGCACTAAAATCTAGGAATCTAACTTACCTAGTAATGTTCGAACTGACTTTGAAAATTTTTATGTAACTGTTATATAGTATTAATAATTAATTTGTTACCATTATGTACCTTGTTTCAATACTGAATAAAAAATTCATTACGTTACATCACTTTTTTTTATTTTGGTGTAAAATACTCAAAAAAAAACCAATTTATTTCAAAATTCTCATGACCAATAATTTTTGAAAGTTGATTGAGAGTATGAATAAATGCAGCTTTTTATTGATTGCAAGTAAAAATTTTGCAATCAATTGATTTTTTTTTATTGCAAGTAAACATTTTGCAATCAATAGAGTGAGTGAAGAATTCTTGCACTAAATCTGCGTTGAGTGGTAGTGCAATCATTTGCACTACCACTAAATTATTTTGATTGCTAGTGCAGCTTTGCAGTTTATCACTAAGCTCCAAAAAAAAAATAGTGCGATAATTTCTTTTGCAATATGATTTAGTGGTAGTGCAATGCTGATTTCAATCAAAATTTAGCGCACTACCCCCATCTATGGTTTCTGCTACTTTTCTGAATAAAAAAAGTAAATTTGCATGCATTTTTATTGAAAAATTAATTTTTGATATTTATTTTTCCAAACCCATTTTTTGTTACTTAAAAATTATCAAAATAATTCGACGTTAAAGTTGTGTAACTTTTTATAGGTGTAATAACGCATATGAAAAACCAAACCACCTCTGGAATCGTGGGAGTCTTAGCTTTCATCCCATATGTATTTTATAAATTCGAAAGTTTCTTTTTTGACTTTTTTTCACTAGACAGTTTACTGTGCAGCGGCTCGTAGATGATATCGTGTTGAATTTCACGCCTTATCTAACAGTTCAGCCCAAGAGCTCCTGACAAAAATGAAAAGAGAAGAAAAAAGAACGCTAATTAAAGGCAAGTTATAATAATGAGCTTTATACGGTTTTCTATTTGTCTATGTAGTTTATGAAAGTTCTAAAAATTTCCATTTATCCCTTCGAGAACGATATACATACATACAGACATAGTACGTATATTTATTCATTTTGTTTTTAAGCACCTACTTCAAGTTTTTTCCATTTTCTGCGCATTTATGTATGTTTCGGATGATGTTTTTTTAAGTTTACCTCGTTACAGGTTTTAAATGAATATAGTAATTTTTAAAGTGTTATTTGATAATTTTAATATCGCCATTCTTGATTTTAAGGTTAAAGTTAAGTTATTTAATAGAATTCCTGCTTTTGTTGTTTTTAAAATTCGGTGGCTTAACGAGTTAAACTAGTGGTTTGAAAAATTTGTTGAAAGGGTTGATTTGGACACTGAAAAATTTCTGGCGATTTCCTGAATAATAGTTATTATCTGAAGAAATAGTAATAACCAAAATTAATCTTAGTTCTAAAACAACGCAGTTTCAAAAAAAGGAACCTAATACGAGGCATAAGTGTAATCTATTTTGAAGGTCTTAGTTATGTGAATCCATAAAATGAACCCATAAAATAAAGTGTTGTAAAATGAGCATTATTTTGCTGGAAAACGCAATTTATTCTCAGAAAGTTAAATTTATTAAGTTGCACTATAGTAGCTGAGTATTTTATATGGAGCCTATTTGAATCTCCTGAACGTCAGTGAGACATTTCGAATAAGATAAAAACAAACACATATTGCCAATTATTTTCTTTGTTTGCACAATAAGCATATGAGTAATATTTCGGTGAAATAAACAAAATATTAGCTATACGTAGGGCTAATCTAATTTCCTTTAAATCGGGTATGGGCAACCCATGACATGTTGTGGCCCAAACTTTAGTGTGCAAATAAGTTTGAGGGTCGATTTCGATATTTACAACGGTGTAATTAATAGCTACAACGAAATCAATGAGGCACTTGAGTTTGAATTTGTGAAGCTAATCGATCGACGTGCAGAGGGGCGAAAAGCAATTTTTCGCGAATTAATTAATTTCTTCACAACTAAAATAGTGTGTGTAGGTCTTAGAATAAACTTCAGGTATGAACAAAATTTTGGTGGTTTACGAGTGGGGAAACGGGAACCCCCGATAAAAAAATTTAATATTCCTATATCTTAGAACAAACTGCATGTTTAAACGAAATCTTGGAAGGTAAACGGGTACCTCATAAAAAAATAAAATTTTTAATATCTGCAAACTACAAAAGCGAAATATTTTAAGTAAGAATTGCATAAAGTCAACTCCAAGTGCAATCTACATATTTGAACAAAATCTTGTTGGTATAGGAACGGGGAAACAAGTAACCCATGCAAAGAAGTATACGGGAAATGGGTACCCTTCATACAAAAAATTAATAATTTTCCTATATCTGCAGATCTACAATAGCGAGGCATGAATGAAGATAACTCATAGATCCAGCTACAAGTTACAACAAAATATTGGCTGTATAGGATGGGAGAAACGGGTACTCCCATATACAAAAAAAAAAATATTTTCTTTCTGTGTTTTCAGTTCAACACATGCAAACAAATATTTAAACAACCAAAGTTTATCAGAAGCCACAGAGGGCTGGTAAACTAAACCCATTACATAACAACGGTTCTGCTAAACCTGGCCCAACTTTTAACTTTTAACATTTAAATTGAGAAAATCCATATATTTTTTGTCTTTCTAATAACGAGTGATTTTTTAAGAGCTTGAGAACTTTTTTTTTTAAAAAAACGCATAAAATTTGCAAAATCTCATCGGTTCTTTATTTGAAACGTTAGATTGGTCCATGACATTTACTTTTTGAAGATAATTTCATTTAAATGTTGACCGCGGCTGCGTCTTAGGTGGTCCATTCGGAAAGTCCAATTTTGGGCAACTTTTTCGAGCATTTCGGCCGGAATAGCCCGAATTTCTTCGGAAATGTTGTCTTCCAAAGCTGGAATAGTTGCTGGCTTATTTCTGTAGACTTTAGACTTGACGTAGCCCCACAAAAAATAGTCTAAAGGCGTCAAATCGCATGATCTTGGTGGCCAACTTACCGGTCCATTTCTTGAGATGAATTGTTCTCCGAAGTTTTCCCTCAAAATGGCCATAGAATCGCGAGCTGTGTGGCATGTAGCGCCATCTTGTTGAAACCACATGTCAACCAAGTTCAGTTGTTCCATTTTTGGCAACAAAAAGTTTGTTAGCATCGAACGATAGCGATCGCCATTCACCGTAACGTTGCGTCCAACAGCATCTTTGAAAAAATACGGTCCAATGATTCCACCAGCGTACAAACTACACCAAACAGTGCATTTTTCGGGATGCATGGGCAGTTCTTGAACAGCTTCTGGTTGCTCTTCACTCCAAATGCGGCAATTTTGCTTATTTACGTAGCCATTCAACCAGAAATGAGCCTCATCGCTGAACAAAATTTGTCACATTTGAACATTTCGAACCGAACACTGATTTTGGTAATAAAATTCAATGATTTGCAAGCGTTGCTCGTTAGTAAGTCTATTCATGATGAAATGTCAAAGCATACTGAGCATCTTTCTCTTTGGCACCATGTCTGAAATCTCACGTGATCTGTCAAATACTAATGCATGAAAATCCTAACCTCAAAAAAATCACCCATTATAAACACTAAAAACAGAAGCACTTCCACAAATTATTTGTGATACAAATTTAAGCAAAACTTCCCTGATAATACCTGAACTTAATGGTTGCACGATTGAATTTCCCAGCAAAAAAAATTAGGTTTTTGGAAGCAGTAAAATCATTTCGTGCCATATAAAATCTCTTAATAGTAAGCACATATATTTTGCCTAAATAAATGCAATTTTGTATGACATATGACAATGTTAAGTTTTCAAAAAACAACGAATTTTTTACATTTCGCCTTACAGTAGTGCATACTAAAAAGCACAACTGTAAGGCAGAGAGAGACAAATTTCGAATTTAGGAGGAGTTACGACGAGTTACGAACTTAATACCGTATGATTTTAGAACATATATACTGCGCTGCATTGAGCGCTTAAAAGGAAATGCTACTAAGTGGGATATCGCGAACAAATACCATGTCATACGTAACCAGGTTCGTAAGCGACAACAACTCGTCTTTCCTTTACAAACCTACATACGACGAAGCAGTATTTTTTGCTGGGTTATTGCTTTTTCAAAATTACTTGCGGTAAATACTATTTAAGTGCACAATGTTTTACACCTTTTTCTACCTATTTTGTTAGGTTTTTTACACAATAATTAATTTCAACGCGTCACAACATAATTCTTGCAAAAAAAAACCGACTTCAAAACAGACAAACTTAAAATCATGTTTCTTTAAGACGGTAACTATTGCGACACCCTGTAATTTCCGGATTCAAATTTTATACTAATTATAGCGTTCGTAGCAATACAGGTTCATTGTAAATTTCAACCGTCTGTTTGTAACGGTTTAAAAGTTTGGTCATATACATCAAATTACATAAACTATTGCGACACCCTGTAATTTCTAATTTTAAATATTTATACTTATTTTAACACACATAGTAATGGACATTCTGTCTAATTGTTAAGTGTTTGTCAATAACTATTTAAAAGATAGGATCATATATATCAAATAACATCACCTATTGGGACACCCTTTAAATTCAAATTTTAATATAAATACTTGTTAAAGAGAACTTTGTCATACAGATTTTTTGTAAAATTTAATTTTGTTTACATATACATCAAATTACATCAACTATTGGGACACCCTTTAATTTCCAATTTTAAATATTTATACTTGTTGTTATACCAGACATAGTAGTGAACATTCTGTCTATTTTTCAAGTGTTTGTCTATAACGGTTCCAAACATGAGGACATAATGGTAAAATTACATCAATAATGGGGACACCCTTTAATTTATCCAAATTTTATACTTGTTGTAATAGCGGACTAAGCAAAATAGGTTCTTTGTACATTTCAACTGTCTATCTATAACAGTTGAAAAGTTTGGCCATATATATCACTTTTACATTAACTATTGGGACACCCTTTAATTTCCAAATTCATATTTTACACTTGTTATTTTAGCGGACTTAGCAATACAAGTTCTTTGTAAATTTCAACTGTCTGTCTATAACGGTTCAAAAGTTTTGCCATATATATATCAAAATAAACCAACTAATGGGACACCCTTTAATTTCTAATTTTAAATATTTATACTTATTATAACAGACATAGTAACGAACATTATGTGCATCTTTCAAGTGTATGTCTATAACGGTTCAAAAGATAGGACAATAATGGTGAAATTACGTCACCTATGGGGTCACCCTTTAATTTTTAATTTTATTTTTTAATTACATTTTGTTATTGGGAGCTATAGTGATACGCACTTTTTTCTAATTTTAAATGGGTGACCTATAAAGTTCATAATACACGTAAAAAACATGTATGTTGTGTGGGGACACCCTTTAATTTTTAAACTTTTAAACTGTTTTTAAAATGGGACCAATCTGTAGCCATAACCTTTCTAATGGCGCAAAAATTTTTAAAATCGGTTCAGAAATGACCGAGTTATGAAGGCACAAACATACAAAAAAAAAAAAAAAAAAAAAAAAGCAACACACAGACGAATTGATAACCTCCTTCTTTTTTGAAGTCGGTTAAAAATCAACGATACCTATTTGACATTGTTTTGTTTGCCAAGTGATTAAGAATTTTATGATCTTTGAGCAAGTAGATTCCCGGCACTTGAATTTTTTTAATTAATCCGCAAAAAAAAGTCATTTGGCCCTCTGTACGATGGTTAAGCCCTGAATAATATTAATGTTTTTTTACCTCATTCTTAACATTCTGGTTACAATGAAACCATTACCTAAGCCGACCATAGAAGGTTCCCTATCTGTGCAAACTAACTAATTTTGACCATGGCAAGATAAAACTTCAAACTTAAAATTGTTCTCTATTGTAGTGGTTGCTTTTAGCGGCTGTAAGGCAAGCAAGTCCTCAGTAACAGTGCACAGTGGGGCAGAATCAAAATATTTGTAAAGAGCTAGGCCGATTGATCCAAAGATTTGGCATGAGCATAGCAGAGGAGTATCTCAAGTATCAAGGAGTATCTTAAGTTTTGACAGTGGGCACCATCCACTTGCCAGGGGTGGTGCTATGTGGTCTCAAAGTTGGGTACCTCGCCCCTGCAAATTCTTTTAGAGCTTGGCATTTCTTCTATTTTTGTTTGATTTTTAATTTTAATTTTTTCTGTTAATTATGTTTTCAATCACTGAGTTACAAGCATTTTAAAATTGGAACTTTTGATTTTTCGATACCCTGGTCTAGTTTTTTCAAAATAATTAAAACAATTTTCAGCAAATTTTTCTATATATATTTTTCCCGTAGTTAGTGAGCGAAATAACTATTGGAGAAAACTTTCAAGATTATATCTTTTCTGAGTTAAAAAGTAAACGATTTTCAATTTAAAAATTCCAAAATTATGGAATTTTCATGTGTTTTAGCCTAAAGATGGCCGTCAATCTTCTGGAAAAAAATTTTCTTAAGGAATATATACAAATTTTATATTTTTGTGTAGGCTAACAATATGTACGCACGTTTAAACAAAATTTCGTGAAAAATTGATCAACCTTGCATAAGATGGATGTCCTTCAATTTAACCTATTTTACATCGAAATATTCTACAGGTTCTAAAACCCCAAAGCTGGGATTATAAAAAGAATACTGCCGTAACAAAGCTATATATACTCCCAACTATTGCTGAAGGTATTTTATGACCCCTATGTGGACTTTATGGCAAAATGACTCAAAAATTCCAATTTTGTGGTTTATGTCATTTATTTTGAGAATTTTGGGATTTTATTTTCCTTTTTTTGATTTTTGTTGACTAATTAGATATCAACAGATATACTGTGGGAAGGTCATACCAAAATTGGATTAATCGGCCTAGCCCTTTTCAAATGACTGAGTTATTTCCAAAAAATTTTAATTCTGCCCAACTGCAAACTTTGATAAATTCTCCTTCGGGAAATGGTTTAAATTACCTGGCCAATTTTGAACTAACTATAAAACTAGCTTTCACAATATTATTAAGTTGTGTTCTATGTTTATGAAACATTTGGAGCATTTAATTATCCTGGTTAAACTGCATATAATTATCCTGAGGGCTCCTTGGCAAATCTCCGGGTCTGCAATGAACCGGAGATTAAAAACTACCTCTGGGTAAAATGAGTAGGGGCACAATAGATCTTATTGGTCGAGTTGCTTACCCACCACAAGAGGGGCCCTGATACTTAATCTAATCTCATCCATGATACTCTTATTAGTCCCAATCTTGCTCATTTGAAGTAAG
Organism: Phasia obesa; assembly: GCA_949628195.1. Lineage (NCBI taxonomy): Eukaryota > Metazoa > Arthropoda > Insecta > Diptera > Tachinidae > Phasia > Phasia obesa. The sequence continues at coordinate 118,982,471 of OX451217.1, forward strand.
TAGTGTAATATTTTTTTTTAATTTGTTTTTTTTCAAATTGTCTCGCGGGCCGAATGAAATCTTACATGCGAGCATCCTGACAATATTTTGTTCAACTTTGCTTTGAAGGTAATCCACACCAAATTTTTAAATTCTTACTCTTATAGTGCTTCAGATATGATTAATGTATTTACTTTATATAAAGAAACCAATCACTGGGTAACTACTCCTGAACATAGGCTTTGAGAAAATTACTAAAATTTATTTCAAATTCAAAAATGATCTTATATTTCTGTATAGTAACATAGTGTTTAAAATTTACCGCTGGCAAAAATTAAAGGTGCTGCCAATTGCCAATGAATTGCGTACTTTCACCACTTTTTCTCTATTTTCTCTTGGAAATGAGATATATTTACGGGAAAAGAGTATCCTATATTACAGCACAGATATCAAGAAACCTGCACGCACAAATGATAAAATTCATCGAGTAGTTTTTACGTGATGCGTACAAAGACAGACCGAAAAAAATTCCAAAAATTATTGTTTTGTATTCCATTTCGATTACTATCTGCACCAGCAACAAAATCATAAAATATTTCATGTACAGAAACGATCCTGTTACAATTTTATTATATGTATAGCTGAACATATTAAAACTTTGAAGCATCTGAAATGTATGTAAGTGGAAAACACAAATACTGAATAGTGGTAAGACAAAGCCGCAAATTGTTTGGCCTTTTTAACAGTTAATAGATAAAAAATACCAGTAACATATCCAAACAATTTTTAGTTATTTAGTTAGCAAACAAAAGTTATATACAGATATTAGCTATTTTACGTTCGATTTAATTTTTGCCTTATAAATCTTTGTTCAGCGATGTCAAAAAAAAAAAAAAAAACACCAACAGTCTGTTTGCAAATGAAAAAGCAATGTTTATATCCAATATATAAAAGGTTTTTGAATATATTTTAAAGATCTATAACTCAAATAATTTTTTTATTAAACATTTTGACTTATTCCTAGAAAACATAAACGCATCTACTAAAACTTTTCATCGGCAAAATACGTTTTCAACACAAAAATTTCAATATAAAAAATTATGAACTGCAAATTTGTAAATGCCCGTAAGGTAAGAAAAACGCAATATCTATCAAACAAAAACGTGATGTACAAGATTAAGATTTAAAAACTAATAAGAGTGAAAAGCCAGCATAATAAAGTGATTACATTCGTATATATTGTAACTAAAAAAAGGAAGACACATGAAGACAACCTTAAGACTATGACTTACCTTCTACGCTGTGAAAATGATAATGTTCTCTGTGTACTCTAGTCTTAACTTCTATAACGAAGAAAGCTGCAGCAAAACACAGATAAATAATTTAAGAAAACAGAGGAGAAATATAAGAGTAAAGGGAAATTAAAAAAAAAAAAAATTAGGCATCCGCATAGAAAATCTACTTTGCAACCTGCTTGATAGTTTAGCTGCCAATGCCAACAGTGATGATCCGGATGTGCATAAAAATAACTGAAGGAAGCTAACTTCTCTGTATATAAAAGGAAAGGAAGTTTAACATCAAATCCTCACACTGATATGAAATATTAATATAGATTGTTCTACTTACTTTTCAAGCTGAATGCTCTTTTATGGTTACGGATTACAATAGTTTAGATAAAAGTTACCAAAGTTGTTGCCATTAATAAAATGGCACGAGGAAATTGTAAAAAAATAAGCGATAAAAAAGGAAAGAACTATTCTTAAGTAGACGAAAGTTCGAAATGTTTCCCTCAAAGATTAGTATTTGCTTAGCTTCGTAAGATGCATTGCAATATTTTCTTCTATTGAAACGTTTTATTTTTACATGAGCCAATAAATTTATGGCCGGTTAACATTATAGTTGAACTTTAAAACACCTTTTGAGTATTAAAACAACTCTTTTCCTTAAAACTCATTAAAATATTATAACCTTGTTTCTATTTGCCCAGTTAAATTGAATATTTTCGGCTTTAATGTTATGAGCTGTAGTAGTCAGGGTACACTTATTGCATTGTATTTTAAACTTGAATATGATAAAGCTTTTTCTTAGTATAAGAGTATTAAACATCTTGGTATAACAAATGCTTAAAATGAAAAAAAATTTCTTGTTTTTTGGCTGATCAACAATTCAAGCCTGATAAAGAAATTAATAATCGAATGATTTGTTGATTGCAGGAACGTAACAATTACATCTAATTATGTTTTTACACGGCCTTTTTTACGCGGTTTTGATTAAACACAGTTTAAAAATAAAAATAAAGAAGTGAAAACTAAGTAAATTGTGTTTACTTTTTCCCACGATTTTTTATGAAATACAAAGCAAAAATATAAAATATTACTACATGTATATCGCATCATCATCGTCACCTAACGTTGGTTTTTATAGATATATCTGCTGGTTTCTAGGAATAGGTTCAGCTAACGTTAGGTGACGATGATGCGAGTTTAGCTATATGTCTTTAATCAAAACGAGCGGACCTATGTATTGAAACCAATGTTAGGTAACGCGGTTACGGTTGTGATAATGGCGACGACGGTTATGGTTTTTGAGTTCTAACATTTTTGTTCAACAAAAAAGTGATCAACGTGCCTAAAGAAGTTTCTACTTAAAAATAAAGCAAATTTACTTGTCAGATCAATAGAAATGTTTTAATATTTTGTGAACTGTCAATGCAATCAAATGTTTATCCAAATACAAACGAATATCCCAATATAATTACCTTGGTGCATACAGTGGGTTTCAAAGACTTGGTATTCGATGATATTTATGAACTGTTGGTTGATAAAGTTCTTAGCGAAGACGAAACATTATTTTTGCCTCTGAGAATGATGATGCTATAGAAAGTGATGGTGAAGAATCTACATATATATTAAACATACTGCATATTTAATTCAAGAAGGAGTTTACTAGCAAATAAATTAGGAAAGCATTTCATCACAAACGATACCAATTCCGAAGGAACTGTACAATGAACAATGGCTAATAACATGGTTCACTGTTAAAAATGTAGATGGATGCCGAAAGAGCAAGAGAAAGTCTAGTTCAAAATTATTTCAGCGATGATAGAGATTTTACAAGCATAAGAAGCAAGCGAATGCGAGTAACTGATGATAACAGCAATTAAATTTATTTTCTTCAAAATTTAATAGTTAACAAAATAGCTGTTTTTAGTTTCTGAACTTATCATACATCTAATTTGCATTACTTTTAAGCCTATCTATTATATCGTTTATTTTTTCTTTAATAATTACGCTTGTGCAAATATACATTATATATGTGATTTAATAAAATAAACATCAAATAATTATTGTAGTTTTTGACCTTTATATATTTTTGAATTCTATTTTATTAATAAGCACTAGGTCTTTTTATAAAAATGTTATAATAATTTTTATTTTCTCAATATTTCGCTACACCATTGGGTAGCATCTTCAGGAAATAAAAATAATAATAGTTTTTTTTTTTAAAAATTTAAATGATTGAATAAAATTCAAATGAATGAAAAAATTTGTCAATCAATTTAAAAAATTCTAACATTTCAATACATTCAAATAACAACATTTCAAAAGCAAATAAAAATTAAAATAGAAAAAATTCTTACATATACATATACAGAAAATTTTGATATTCAAAAACATATAAACATTATAAGAGAAAACACAATAAATTTTAAATTTATATACATAAATTTAACCGGAAATGTTACAAAAAATTAATGTTTCTTTTATAAAAATTGATTCAAATCCATGTTATTTTTTATGCACTAAATGCCTATAATTTTGTGCAACATTTTCTGTATCTGCTTTAAAATTTATTCTTTTTTCAAGTGGAACTTTAATTATTTGTAGCATTTCTAACATATAACGACGTTTATAATTATTTTCCAAATTTAAAATTGATACATTTTCAAAGTTAGGATAATGATTACTTTTCGAACAGTGTGAAGATAAAGCTGTTTTTTGCAAACTGATATTGTCTCTGTATCTTTGGTCTGATTTATGTCCAGCTATTCTGACTTTCAATTTATTCTTTGTAGTACCTACATAAACTTTATTACAATTCTCGTTGTCATTACCCTTACAAGGTATTTTATAAACTAAATTAGACATATCTAACTTTTTTATTTTATCTTTTGGTTTGCTAAATAATCTATTTAATGTATTATATGTTTTGTATGCCATCCTATATTTATCTGTATCAAATATTTTTGATTTTTCTAACCGTTCTGATAAATCTGGTACATAAGTAATTGATTTATAAATTTTTGGTTCCGTATCATTTTTTCTATTTTGTTTTCTATTATTTTTATGTTGATTTATTAATTTATTAATCAGTTGAATTGGAAAATTATTTTCGCTTAATATATTTTTTATCTTTTCTATATTCTTTTTGTGAAACTCCTTGTCACTAATGGTTAGTACTTTTTC
>OX451217.1:118987115-119038781 GCA_949628195.1 Phasia obesa
CGACTTCAAAAAAGAAGGAGGTTATCTATTCGTCTGAATGTTGCTTTTTTTTATGTATGTAACCGCAGAACTCAGCCATTTCTGAACCGATTTTAAAATTTCTTGCTTTATTTGAAAGGTTATGCTTCAAGGTTGGTCCCATTTTAAAAACAGTTCATTATATTAAAAATTAAAGGGTGTCCCCAAACAACATACATGTTTTTTACGTGTATTAAGAACCGTAAAGGGCAGCAAATTAAAATTTTAAAAAATTGCGTGACGCTAAAGCTCCCAACAGCAGAAATTAATAAAAAAAATAAATTTAAAATTTAAAGGGTGTCCCCATAGGTGACATAATATGACCTATTTGGGTCTATCTTTTGAACCGTTATAGACTAAACCTTGAAAATTTGACGGAATGTCGACTACTATGACCGTTATAATAAAATGTATAAATACTCAAAATTTTAAATTAAAGGGTGCTCCAATAGTTCATTTAATTTGATATATATGGCCATACTTTTGAATAGTTGTACACAGACCGCTGAAATTTACAAAGAACCTGTAGTGCTAAGTCAGCTATAACAAAAAGTATAAAATTTTGAATTTGGAACTTAAAGGGTGTCCCAATAGTTAATGTAACTCTATGTATGTGGCCAAACTTTTGAACTGTGAGAGACAGACAGCTGAAATTTACAAGGAACCTGTATTGCAAAGTCCACTATAGCAAGTATACAATTTGAAGTTAGAAATTAAAGGGTGTCCCCATAAATTACGTAATTTGATCTATATGACCCTATCTTTTGAACCGTTAAACACAAACACTTGAAAATTAGGCAGAATGTCCACTACTTTCTCTGGTATGATAACAAATATAAATATTTGGAATTATAATGTAAAGGGTGTCCCAATAGTTCATGTAATTTGATATATATGGTTAAACTTTTTAACCGTTATAGACAGATAGTTGAAATTTACAAAGAATCTTTGTGACCAAGTCCTCTATAACAACAGGTCTTTAATTTAACATTGTAAATTAAAGGGTGTCCGAATAGGTGATGTTATTTGATCTGTGTGCCCCTATCTTTGAAACCGTTATAGTCAGAGGCTTGAATGGTGTCCCCATACAAGACGGATGCTGGTGAAAATTACTTAACTTTTAAACAGTAATAGGGAGAGGCTTGACATTCAATAGTCTTTATTTTTTCCCTCTAATTTTGGCGCATCTTTTATTTGGTTTAAATCTAATTCTTACAGATTACTTCTTACATTTTTAGTTAAGAATTGGTGCCCTTCTATCTGTTTTGAAGTCGGTTTTTTTTGCAAGAATTATTTAAACACTATTTACAGAATGAACTCTACAATAATTTTAGAATTTTAGAATTTTAAATAAATTTAGTTTTTTTTTATAGTTATGAAGTTTAAAATGTAAACAAATGCGTGCATCCACAGAAATTGCTGCAATAAAAATTGCAGAATATAAATACAAATAAAATTTTAAAGAAGAAGAAAAGAGATACATTTCAGCGATATAAGTTGTATAATGGAATTGGGCTCCTTCAAAGCTAATTCGAACAAAATATTGTAAGGACAAAGTGGCTAGTTACGCATAAATTATTTTTATAAAAAACAGAAATAAATTACGAAAATGTATTTTTATTAATATTCTTGGGTAGTGAGGATTGGTTAGGAATTGGGAAGGCCCATAAAAGCTTAAAAATTAATATATTTTGGAAATTACAAAAAATTAAAAAAAATTTCAAATTTATACATTTCGGGGGTGGGATTGGAGGGATACCTCCGTAAAAACTTAAAAATTTTATTTTAATGGTTTAAAGACGTAATTCATTAGTTTTAGTAATAACAATATTTTTTTGAAAAAATATTTTAAACATTCGCTGACCTTAAAAGTTTGCTAAACGAAAGTGTGAGAAAATTTAAAACAAAATTGAATTTTGCAGAGGTATGTAGGTTAGTTCTTCTAAGGGGAACTAATGTCCGGCTATATTTTCAAAATACACCTAAGTGCTTGAGTAGTTTGCCGCTGGATTGCCTTTAGAAGTTTAGCCATCTGATGCAATTTTTTACTGGAATATCTTGTTTAGTAATGAAACTTACTTTTGTTTAAATGGAAATATCAACAAGTAAAGTTATCGAATATAAAATGTACGAGCAATAGGAAGTCTACATGACTTATGTCATTAATGAAATAACACCCAAAATCCCTGAAGGAAGTTAGCAGTTAGCATTAAAAGTTGGGCTAAGTAAATTTTAGACGAATATTGCCGGTTGACAAATCATCCGGCAATATTTGTCAATCAATCTTTATTTTGATAACTTATCCACCCTTCTACGCGTTTTCATATAAATTAGTTAAAATTTGTCTTTAATTTTTGATATTATTGACAAGAAAAACACTAAGTAGCAGCTGTTGACTCTGTACAGACAACACAATTAGAAAAATCTAAAAATTTACAATTAAATTTGAAAGCAAGCATTTGAAATTTGTTTGTCGATGATACTGGCGACGATGCATAGGATGATGATGACAGAAAACACTTTTTGTCCCAATGAAAAAACAAACAAATAATTAATTTCTTGTTTTATAAATTGAGTTGTAAGTGTCAATTTCCAAAAAGGCAGCAAAAATAGTTTAACTTTTAGACATCAGCATTTTTTCGTTTATCATTGCCAAAACTAAATGGTAGATTTTTTTTGTCCCCTCTTGAAAGCTTTTGACACCCACATTAAATTCAATTTAAATGTTCTACTTTACAAAGTAAAATATACGAGTATGTACGAATGTTTGCTTACCTGAGTATAATTTTTTTGTTTCCATTTTAGGGATGTTGTGAAGGCCCACAGTTTTAATTGTCGCAACTTTGGGCATATATGTACGTGTTAGTGTGAGTTGTTTTCAAAAGCTTTATTATTTATTTTGGCCAAAGGAGCTATATTTAATGACCATTTCATTTGCTGCTTATGAGAAGTATAAAACAACAGTGGGATTGAAAAGATTGCAGATGCGAAAAACATAGTTAACGAGAATTGGCAAATTGGAATTTTGATATTATTAATCACTTACTATAAGGAAAAGAAGAGGTATAAATGGATAGAGTGTTTGTACACAACGACAAGTAATGCGACTAGATATTTATAAATAATTTTATTTCTGTTGAAGATACTACATCAATTATATCATCTACTTGAGTAACTCTCCACCCTCCTACGCCTACTCTCGATGCATTGCACTGGATTGTAAGTGACACACTGTGTAATTTTTTAAATCATGGGCCCTCAAAGATGTGGGGCCTCGATGTCATTTTTGCAAAAAAATGATAATTTCCTCAAGCTCATATTTTGCAAACCGTTTGAAATTTTGATATACTCTCTGAGGCAAAGTTGTAGCTCTTGTCATAAAGGACAAAAATTGTTAACATATAAAATCAAAAAAAACTTCAGGTCCCCTGTTCAGGTCCATAGGTAGCAAACCGTTCAAAATTCAAGGAAACAATCAACTACAAAAATGAATCTAAGATCTCAATTAACAACTTTCTGGAACATATGAACTTTCTAGGAATGATTCTTAACACCGTCTAGGTAGCGCTTAGGTAGCCGCAAAATTGAATTTTTTAAAGTTTTTTTGCGATTTTGACCTTGAAGATGAAGTTTTTTTTGATTTTATATATTAACAATTTTTGTTCTTTATGACAAGAGCTACAATTTTGCCTCAGAGAGTATATCAAAATTCCAAACGGTTTGCAAAATATGAGCTTGAGTAAATGATAATTTTTTTGCAAAAATGACATCGAGGCCCCACATCTTTGAGGGCCCATAGAAAAAAACCTGGAGGACTTTGGGCAAAACTGGGAGACAGGGGTCTTCTTTTTTGGTCTTTTATCACGTAGTGGTGTCCGTATATGGTTATTTTTTTCCGTGTTGCACTGTGTGATGTGTCGATATATCATGTCAATTAATTTAAAATTTATCACATAAAACTTAATAAACCTTTGCTAAGAATAGTGATTATGGTTATTTGCCACGTCTGAAATAAGCTTTAAAGGTGTCTTGTTGCACCTGGTATACAAGTGTTTCTAGCGGTCTTAGTGGGCATTTAAAACGTGCGCGTATTTTTAATTACTTCTTCCGATTTAATCTTTTTAATATTTTTCTATTTGCACTTTCTTTCGTAATTGACAATTTATTTTTTTGTAAAGTACATATTTTTAAATGCACATCACACATGCATTTAACGACTTGTGAATTAAGCCAATGCAAAGGTGAGTAGTTTTTGTGCAAAAAGATGCAAACACGCACGCAGATGTTGAGGTGGAAAAGTTTTAAATTATCAGATAGACGACCATTTAACCATTACCAGCCATTTCCATTCACTTAGCTGATAGAAATAAGGTAAGAAAATATAAATTTACCGTTGGTTATTATTGTTTTGTTTCAGCTTTGTGTTAAATTGCTTTGACTTAATTCATATTTAGTTAAAAAAGTTTAACTTTTAGCTTAGCTTTAGCTTATCCAAAATTTGGGTAAAGGTTTCCTGCTGCTACATTCTGTAATTCTCGTCGCTGAAGCTAACGCTAAAATTTAAAAACGTAAGTGTATACTTACGTCTATACTTACATATTTTGACATTTTAGTTTTAAATGCACCTTTTATATCCTTAAAATGAACTGATTTAGACGAACACTAAAAATGCATACAATGGTAGTAAAATAAAATTTAATTTTTTTGAAATGTTGTAGTCAAGCTTGAGTTCGTTCTATTTCTTCTAAGAAAGAATAAATTACGTAAGAAATTAGATGATATTATTAAAGAAAAATTGGGAACGTTTAATTTTTAGACAACAGTAGAGCGGAATGCACATTTTCTAGACAGCTACGACCATCATCAGCGCTCTTCGTATCTACCTACTTAGCGTAGTGTTTATTTGTAAGCATCATCTATTTAACCAACCAACGAAGAACGAAGTCTACCACTACCTAAATCTTCCCTCTTGTTTAATATTTGAACTTTAATATTTTACCACCTTATATTTGTTGTTGCTTCAACCAATCTTCGGTTAGCAATGAAAGCTGTTTTTTGTTTTTATTTGTTTTCTTCCAACATTCGTTTTTAGTTAATACTAATCTAGTATCAAACCAAATTTTGTTGAGTAAACAACAAATATAAGGTGGTCAAATATGCGGCCACCAGAATTTGTTGAGCTTACTATAAGCTTGCCTTAAAAAGTCTATTCTGAATAACTTCTTTGCCCCCACTTTTCGAGACTATACTCCCCAGATAGCAAAAGTTTTCAACATCATCAATGCGTTGCCCCGTAAGTTGGAAGGTTGTGTTGCATGCTAAATTTATGCGCATTGATTTGGTTTTATTGATATCAATTTGTAAGCCAGCTTATCTGCCCGTGTAGCAAAAACACAGTCTATATAATTTTGCTATTGATAGTTATAAAAATTGGTTTAAAATTACAGAAATATAGGCATGAAAACGGCAGGTGCTTCCCTCTTTTCTCAGTTTGTTTCAAGTCGTAGTTTTGTGCTTTGCTGTTGGGAAAATTCAGAAACAAAAACTATTCACCCCTATCACACGGTTGCCAGATTAGGGGATTTTCCCTCAGATATAGGGGATTTTTTTTATTTAGGGGCTAACATTTGTTAGGGGAAAGAATTGGGGGTTAAACAAAATATTTAGGATGTTTTCTGGGGGATTCTTTATGTTTTACCAGATGCTTAATTAATCTATTCCTATTTTTTTATAACCAATATGTTAAAAATATGTAACAATCGGTTTTCTTATAGGTTCTTCTAAACTATTTAAACAACGTATTAGAGAGTTAATTTTTTTGTTATGCGTGTAGTATGTCATGAAAAAAAAAACAACAATATTCGTACCTAAGTAACGAACTCAAAGAATACTCTTACAACAACAATACAAGAAACATCCCAGTGGTAAAATTAAAGAGGTCTTCTCACTTCAGACCTTCTATAATGCATGCTTAGACCTTCTCTCGGATACGATTCTCACTTTTGTGTGCCTTCCAAAGAAGGCATTTTAGAAGGCCTTGGCTCTTTCTTCCAAAAGATCCTGTATACATTCCTACTTCGCTTCTCTTAGTAGGGAATTAGGAATGTGTACTCATTTTGTATAACAAATACATAATTTTCCATTTTTAGATTTCTTATTTATAAAACACAAAAGTTCATTGAATTGCCTTTATCTACTGCATTGCTGCTATAATTGAGATGCTTGATATTAAACAAGAGGGAAGCTTTAATAAAATTTCAACATTTCAAAATTGAATATTTGTTTTACTTAGTTTTTGTTTTGTTTACTAAATGTTACCATACAACTACAAATTATATTTCAACTTAAATGGTTAGAAAAATGGAGAATAAAAGTGAATGAACAAAAATGTACTCACATAACTTTCACACTGCGTAGGGACTCATGCCCTCCTATTTATATAAATAACCAAACGATACCGCAGCTTCCAGACGTCAAATACCTGGGTATACATCTTGACCGTCGCCTTACTTGGAAAAGTCACATAGATTTCAAGTTAACACAAATGAAACAGAAACTCCACCCTAAGCTTAGATTGTAAACTTCTACTGTACAAGTCGATCCTCAAACCAATTTGGTGTTATGGGATTCAGTTATGGGGCACTGCCTCAGCTAGAAATGTAGAAAAAATTCAAAGGGGCCAAAATAAAATTCTTCGTATAATTAAATCTGCTCCCTGGTATATAAAATATTCGAACATCCACAAAGACCTAAACATGCCATCAGTTAAAGCAGAAATAGCGAAACATGCAGTCACATATTTAAAGAGGCTTGAATCTCATCCAAACCCTTTGGCGCGTAACATGCTGAATGAACCTGGTTACATTCGACTTTTCTTGGCCGTACATTAGAGGGATGACCCGCAAATGATTGCAAAATCCGTGAAACAAACATTATTTTTGTCTAGCACTGGCTGGACTTAAAAAGAATATTTTATTTTAGACTTAAGATACGAGTAATTATTGTTAGTTCAAAAATATTGAAGATACAATAAATAAATAATGAAAAAAAAACATAAATGATTGAGCATAGTAACAAAGACCTTCACTAGTTGTAGTGAAACACCCAGAGTCTTTGGTGAGAATTGAACCCACAACCCTAGACTGATGGGCTGACTACCCATTAACCTACCAAGGCACCCAAAATTATATATTAATGGCTATAAATATCGTATCTATACATATAATAAAACTGATAACACTACCATTTCTATATACGAAATACTTTTTAACCGACTTCAAAAAAGAAGGAGGTTATCTATTCGTCTGAATGTTGCTTTTTTTTTTATGTATGTAACCGCAAAACTCAGCCATTTCTGAACCGATTTTAAAATTTTTTGCTTTATTTGAAAGGTTATGCTTCAAGGTTGGTCCCATTTTAAAAACAGTTCATTATATTAAAAATTAAAGGGTGTCCCCATACAACATACATGTTTTTTACGTGTATTAAGAACCGTAAAGGGCAGCAAATTAAAATTTTAAAAAACTGCGTGCCGCTATAGCTCCCAACAGCAGAAATTAATAAAAAAATAAATTTAAAATTTAAAGGGTGTCCCCATAGGTGACATAATATGACCTATTTGGGTCTATCTTTTGAACCGTTATAGAATAAACCTTGAAAATTTTACAGAATGTCGACTACTATGACCGTTATAATAAAAGGTATAAATACTTAAAATTTTAAATTAAAGGGTGCTATAATAGTTCATTTAATTTGATGTATATGGCCATACTTTTGAATAGTTGTACACAGACCGCTGAAATTTACAAAGAACCTGTAGTGCTAAGTCAGCTATAACAAAAAGTATAAAATTTTGAATTTGGAACTTAAAGGGTGTCCCAATAGTTAATGTAACTCTATGTATGTGGCCAAACTTTTGAACTGTGAGAGACAGACAGCTGAAATTTACAAGGAACCTGTATTGCAAAGTCCACTATAGCAAGTATACAATTTGAAGTTAGAAATTAAAGGGTGTCCCCATAAATTACGTAATTTGATCTATATGACCCTATCTTTTGAACCGTTAAACACAAACACTTGAAAATTAGGCAGAATGTCCACTACTTTCTCTGGTATGATAACAAGTATAAATATTTGGAATTATAATGTAAAGGGTGTCCCTATAGTTCATGTAATTTGATATATATATTTTTAAACTTTTTAACCGTTATAGACAGATAGTTGAAATTTACAAAGAATCTTTGTGACCAAGTCCTCTATAACAACAGGTCTTTAATTTAACATTGTAAATTAAAGGGTGTCCGAATAGGTGATGTTATTTGATCTGTGTTCCCCTATCTTTGAAACCGTTATAGACAGAGGCTTGAATGGTGTCCCCATACAAGACGGATGCTGGTGAAAATAACTTAACTTTTAAACAGTAATAGGGAGAGGCTTGACATTCAATAGTCTTTATTTTTTCCCTCTAATTTTGGCGCATCTTTTATTTGGTTTAAATCTAATTCTTACAGATTACTTCTTACATTTTTAGTTTATAATTGGTGCCCTTCTATCTGTTTTGAAGTCGGTTTTTTTTGCAAGAATTATTAAAAATTTTGTTGCTTGTGCAGATAGTAATCGAAATGGAATACAAAACTGCAATATTTGTGTGTCTGACAGTCTGCTGTCTGTCTGTGTTCGCACCACGTAAAAACCACTGGATGAATTTTAATAAAATTTTATGGCGAAGTATCTTAGTATATCGGTTCAAATATAGGATGCTTTTTCCCGCAAAATTGTATCATTTCCAATATAAAGTGGAGAAAAAGTAGTGATAGTACGCAATTTTACCGATTCAATGGTACTGCAGATTTAGCAGCAACTTTCATTGTTGTCAGCGGGATATTTTATACATACTATTTACAGAACTCTGCAATAATTTTAGAATTTCATATAAATTTGAGAATTTTATATAAAAGCCTATGTTTCTGGGCAATGACCCAGGGGTGGGTACCTTTATATAAATTAAACACATAAACCATATCTGAAGCACTATAAAAGTAGGAGTCTTAAAATTTGGTGTGGATTACTTTCTTCCTTTTTATATTATGCAACTTTAGTCGCTGGAACTCTTAGTTAGGTGGCGAGAGCGGTGAGATGAATTAAAAGCATGCATTTTTAAGATTTGTTTTGTCCTTTCATTCGTAGTTATAATTATTGCTGCAATAAAAATTGCACGACATAAACCCAAATTCAATTTTAAAAAAGAAAAGAAAAATAATTCAGCGTTGCATGATGTAAATAGTCCTTTTCGAAGCAATTTGAACAAAATATTGTAAGAACTTTGACGAAGTGGTTGGCAAAGCTAGTTCCAAAAAAAAAAAAATTTTAAATTTTTTTTAAGATAAATTAAACAATATAAAATAGTAAATTACATTAATTATTAATTAATTAATTAATTATTAATATTCTTGGGTGGTGGGGTTATTGGTTAGGCATTCGACATAAAAGCTTAAAAATTAATATTTTTGGAAGTTAGCAACAAAAAAATTAAAATAAATTTCCATTGACGTGTGGAAGGGTGGGATTGGAGGGATACCTTCCCCTGACCATAAAACTTAATTTGTATAGTATTAAGGCGTATGTAATTCATTCATTCAGAAGAAGCGCAAGCTGAAAAATATTTTATTACAAAGTAAAAAATATACTATACATTTTTTCAAATTTGGGAGGTAAATTATCTTACCATATGGCTTAGATAAAATACCTAATATTGTTTTAAAAAATATTCCTAAAGTAATGATTTTCGAGTATTGTAATTTATTTAATAATATGCTAAATAATTCATAGTTTTCTAAAGAGTGGAAAATGGCAAAAGTGGTATTACTTCCCGAAACAAGATAAAGATGTAAGTAATCCAAAAACTTAAGAGCTATAAGCCTACTCCCTAATATCAGCAAAATTTTTGCAATGTGTATAAATAATAACATTAATCAATTTTTCAATAATAAGAAACTAATAAATGAAAAATAGTTTGGATTTAAATATAAGCATTCAACTGTCAATGCAATTCGTTTACTTACTTACATCCAACATTAACTGGAACTGCAATCAGAAATTATGTACAGGTGCATACCTAATTGATATGGAAGAAGCTTTTGATAATATTCGGATACCAGTAGTGTAATTCACTAACTTTTAATGATCTAACACTTGTTAAATATATCAACTTGTTTATTTGCTTGCACTAACGCAGTTGCGATTCACTAACCTATGGTTAACAAATGAAAAATACAAAAAAAAAAAAAATGGCAATGCTGCTAAACAAAATGGCGATTAGCGAAAAGAACAAAGAGGAATGAAAAATAATAAACAAAATATACAAAACTTTCCACAAAAGTGCTTCATTTTTTGTTTGTTTTTTAATTTTATTTCTAAAAAATTGTTTAAATTCATTTTTATAAGGTAGCTAAAATACATATGTAGGTGTTTTAATTATAAATATTAATTATTTAGAATAGTTTACATTTTACATCTAATGGCCGACTTTCTGAAAAGCAAAGTCTTTCGTTTTGTTGTTAAATTTGTTTAACGAGTAAAGAATCGTTAAAATTGAATAGTGAATCGCACTACAGGGCTAATATTTAAACTTTCCGAATATCAATTTCCCATAAATCAAATAATATTAATTTATAATATGATTAGTGATAAAACTTTCAAAGTTTTTCACCAAAACCACAAAAGCAAAAAAACATTTAAAATCATAAATGGCTTACAACAGGGAACGGTGAATGCACCCATTTTTTTTTTTTTAATTTCACAGTGCAACACGGAAAAAAATAACCATATACGGACACCACTAAGTGATAAAAGACCAAAAAAAAAAATACCCCTGTCTCCCAGTTTTGCCCAAAGTCCTCCAGGTTTTTTTTATGGGCCCTCAAAGATGTGGGGCCTCGATGTCATTTTTGCAAAAAAATGATCATTTACTCAAGCTCATATTTTGCAAACCGTTTGAAATTTTGATATACTCTCTGAGGCAAAGTTGTAGCTCTTAAGAACAAAAATTGTGAACATATAAAATCAAAAAAACTTCATCTTCAAGGTCAAAATCGCAAAAACTTTAAAAAATTCAATTTTTTTACCTTTTTCCCCTGTTCAGGTCCATAGGTAGCAAACCGTTCAAAATTCAAGGAAACAATTAACTACAAAAATGAACCCAAGATCTCAATAAACAACTTTCTAGAACATATGAACTTCCTAGGAATGATTCTTAACACCGTTTAGGTAGCGCTTATGTAGCCGCAAAAGTGAAAAATTTACCGACATTTTTTTTAAGTTTTTTGCGATTTTGACTTTGAAGATGAAGTTTTTTTGATTTTATTTTTGTTCTTTATGACAAGAGCTACAACTTTGCCTCAGAGAGTATTTCAAACGGTTTGCAAAATATGAGCTTGAGGAAATGATCATTTTTTTGCAAAAATTACATCGAGGCCCCACATCTTTGAGGGCCCATAAAAAAAAACCTGGAGGACTATGAGCAAAACTGGGAGACAGGGGTCTTTTTTTTTTTGGTCTTTTATGACGTAGTGGTGTCCGTATATGGTTATTTTGCCATGACTTAAAAAATTACACAGTGTGTTTATTTATACTTGAACTACTAAGTAAAGTAGAATATGTTATCGCGTTTGCAGATGATATTATAATATATCATCCCGATAAAACAATTGAAAAAATTAATCAAAAACTTCAAAAATCCTTTAATACTGTTGAAAAATACATATACAATAGATTGGAGTATGACCCCACCAAACCAAAGCTTTCGATTTTTTCTGATGTCAGACTTGTCGTAAGGAATTCGTTAAGACATTTCGGTAGTTTGTCGGAAATCTGACTTGTCGTAACGAATTCGTTAAGGCATTTCGGTAGATTGTCTGATAATTGAAAAACTAACGAAATTGTTAAGACATTTCGGTTGTTTGTCTGAACAAATAAAAAAATATATAAAACTTTGATTTATATGTAAGAAAATAAAAGCCACAATTGTATTGATTAAAAAAATTCTAGTAAATATAAAAAACTTTAATAAATATGTATGTACTTATGTACTGTATATACAAGATGGACAACTGAAATCGAATTAATTACGGTAAAGTATTGGCTTGAATACCAAATCATTAAATCATTACATATATTAAATAACTTTCAGAAAACGATATTTTGGCTTATACCCACAGACATTTCATTTCGACTTCGTACCTACATGCCGTTGCGAATTCGTACCTATATGTCGTTACGATTTCGTACCTATATAGCGTTACGAAGTCGTGTCAACCCTTTCATATAAAAATCGTTACGATTTCGATAGTATTTCGCTTCGGAAGAATTTATCGACTAGTCGTTACGATTTCTTTATAAAATCGGAACATTTGGTTTGGTGGCACAATTAATGTACAAAAATGTGAAATAATATTTTTAGGCCTCCGGTTGATAAGTGTAATAATAATATAAAGACAAAATGAAAAGAATTTGGAATCAAATCTTATCTAACAAATACCACTATACCAAACAAAAATGTGGTTAAATATTTAGGCATTCATCTAGATAAGTTTTTATATTTAAAAAAATCATGTTATTGAAATATTAAGTAAAGCTAGAAAAGCGTTTTTTATATATAAATCCGTGTTCTACTCTAGGTACATCAAGCCTAGCGTCAAAGTTATTATGTACCAAACGCTTATTTGACCAATAATTTCATACGGGTGCCCAATTTGGTTTAATATTTCACCATCTTACATGGAAAAAATTAGGGTTTTCGAAAGAAAATGTTTAAGAGCGTGCAATTCCCTATAAAGATCTCAACAAAGCAATTTTGTAAAATATGTTTCAAACAAAAAACTATACAATATATCAAATATAATCGGGTATGTTCTGTAATCCGAAACCGAGTGAAATTGAAATCGGTTAAATTTATTATTTTAAAACATTAGCAATCAAGGAAGTTATGTGAATGGTCTTTAATCAAATGTATAAAAAATAATATCAAAATGTTGTAAGATTTAAAAGTTATGACAATTTAAAATTTCATTCGGATTCAATTTCACTCGGTTTCGGATTACAGAACATACCCGAATAAGAATAAATAATTTTATTGTAAACTTAATTAGAAATAATATATTATGATGTACTATATGTAAAGAAAATAATTTAATAATGGCACCGTATTGCACAAGTGAAGAATATATAAGGGTAGCATTGCAAAATGGTTTTATACCACCTGGTTTTTATACCTCGACAAAACAGTAATGGCATTCATATTTTTTATCATAAGTATAGAAGTGGCAAAATTAAGGCCGTAAACTGTAATGAAACAATTAATCTTTCAAACTGTAGACACGATACAAGTATCTCAAATAGAGATTTTTGTTGCCTACAAATGGCATTTCAGAATCTCCTGGGTTCAAGTTTAGGTTTTTCAACATTCGCTGACCTTAAAAGTTGTATTTGCTAAACAAAAGTACCGGAATACTTTAAAAATTACATTTTACAGAGGTAGGAAAAGTTCTTCTAAGGGGAACTTTTTATACCCTTCACCACAGGTGGAAAGGGTATATATAAGTTTGTCATTCCGTGTGTAATTTCTACAATATTCGTTTCCGACCCCATAAAGTATATATATTCTGGATCCTTATACATAGAGAAGTTGATTAAGCGATGTCCGTCTGTCCGTCTATCCGTCTGTCCGTCTGTCCGTGTTAGTGTGGTAATGTCATTTGCCAAGGCACCAGAAGAGATACAAAAAATTTAAGCACACCAATCTGTCAGGCATAGTTTCGAAAATTTTGGTATTGCAATTCAGCAACATCGGATCATTCCTTTGGAGGCTACGGGCCAAAAACCACGCCCACCTATATTTCTTTCACGTTTTTTCAGGTTTTTTTAAATTTTTTTCAGCTTTAATGATTCTGTTTTGACTTTTTTTCTCAAATAAATATTAGACTGCGACAGGTAGATCGCAAAGAGTGCATACAGATCTCGGGGGATCAATAACCCCCTGCGAGGGGCGATTTTTGTTTGTTTTTAGATTGGTAGGGTTTTTCTGCTTTGATTTGTATTAGTGACCTTAATAGAAAGCAATACACAAAGAGGTAGCCAATGGACCCACAGGGTACCCACTGATAAATAGGAGCAGTTAAAAGGACCCCCCATGTGTCAATATGAGGAAATTTTTTTTTTTTGTAAGGATTTTTTTTGCTTTAGTCTGACCATTCTAACTCAATATAGACTGCAGAAATGTTCTAAATTTAACAAAAAAAAATTTTTTAAAAATTTAAAAAAAAAATTTTTTTTAAAAATTTCCAAAAAAAAAAATTTTACAAAAAAATTTACAAAACATTTTCAAAAATATATTTTACAGAAAAATATTAAAAAACCAAAAAATTTTCGAACAAAATTTTACAAAAAATTTTTTAAAAATTATTTTTACAAAAAATTTTTACACACAATTTTAGAAATATTAAAACAAAAATTTCAACTCAATATAGACTGCAGAAAGGTTCTAAATTTAACAAAAAAAATTTTTTTAAAAATTAAAAAAAAAATTTTTTTTAAAATTTCCAAAAAAAAATTTTTACAAAAAAATTTACAAAACATTTTCAAAAATATATTTTACAGAAAAATATTAAAAAAAATTTTTTTTTTAAATTTTCCAAAAAATTTTCAAACAAAATTTTACAAAAAATTTTTAAAAAATTATTTTTACAAAAAATTTTTACACACAATTTTAGAAATATTAAAACAAAAATTTCAATATTTCTTTGAAAATGAAAATCATGACTGTAACATAACATATAATTAATATTAAGATTATACATTTGTATGTATGTGTGTATATAGAGTAACATATTTTTATACCCTTCACCACAGGTGGAAAGGGTATATATAAGATTGTCATTCCGTGTGTAATTTCTACAATATTCATTTCCGACCCCATAAAGTATATATATTCTGGATCCTTATACATAGAGAAGTTGATTAAGCGATGTCCGTCTGTCCGTCTGTCCGTGTTAGTGTGGTAATGTCATTTGCCAAGGCACCAGAAGAGATACAAAAAATTTAAGCACACCAATCTGTCAGGCATAGTTTCGAAAATTTTGGTATTGCAATTCAGCAACATCGGATCATTCCTTTGGAGGCTACGGGCCAAAAACCACGCCCACCTATATTTTTTTTCACGTTTTTTCAGGTTTTTTTTTTAATTTTTTTCAGCTTTAATGATTCTGTTTTGCCTTTTTTTCTCAAATAAATATTAGACTGCGACAGGTAGATCGCAAAGAGTGAATACAGATCTCGGGGGATCAATAGCCCCCTGCGAGGGGCGATTTTTGTTTGTTTTTAGATTGGTAGGGTTTTTCTGCTTTGATTTGTATTAGAGACCTTAATAGAAAGCAATACGCATAGAGTTAGCCAATGGACCCACAGGGTACCCACTGATAAATAGGAGCAGTTAAAAGGACCCCCCATGTGTCAATATGAGGAAATTTTTTTTTTTTGTAAGGATTTTTTTTGCTTTAGTCTGACCATTCTAACTCAATAGATTGGAGAAAGGTCCAAAATTTAACAAAAAAATTTCAATCAAATTTTTAAAAAAAAATTTTTTAAAAAATTTTTTTAATTTTTTTCAAAAATATTTACAAAAAAATTTACAAAGCATTTTCAAAAAGATATTTTACAGAAAAATATTAGAAAAAAAATTTTTTTAAAAAATTTTCCAAAAAATTTTCGAATAAAATTTTACAAAAAATTTTTAAAAAAATATTTTTACAAAAAATTTTTACACACAATTTTCGAAAAATTAAAACAAAAATTTCAATATTTCTTTGAAAATGAAAATCATGACTGTAACATAACATATATTTAATATTAAGAATATACATATGTATGTATGTGTGTACATAGAGTAACATATTTTTATACCCTTCACCACAGGTGGAAAGGGTATATATAATTTTGTCATTCCGTGTGTAATTTCTACAATATTCATTTCCGACCCCATAAAGTATATATATTCTGGATCCTTATACATAGAGAAGTTGATTAAGCGATGTCCGTCTGTCCGTCTGTCCGTCCGTCCGTCTGTCCGTGTTAGCGTGGTAATGTCATTTGCCAAGGCACCAGAAGAGATACAAAAAATTTAAGCACACCAATCTGTCAGGCATAGTTTCGAAAATTTTGGTATTGCAATTCAGCAACATCGGATCATTCCTTTGGAGGCTGCGAGCCAAAAACCACGCCCACCTATATTTTTTTCACGTTTTTTTAGGTTTTTTTAAATTTTTTTCAGCTTGAATGATTCTGTTTTGCCTTTTTTTCTCAAATAAATATTAGACTGCGACAGGTAGATCGCAAGGAGTACATACAGATCTCGGGGGATCAATAACCCCCTGCGAGGGACGATTTTTGTTTGTTTTTAGATTGGTAGGGTTTTTCTGCTTTGATTTGTATTAGTGACCTTAATAGAAAGCAATACACATAGAGGTAGCCAATGGACCCACAGGGTACCCACTAATAAATAGGAGCAGTTAAAAGGACCCCCCATGTGTCAATATGAGGAAATTTTTTTTTTGTAAGGATTTTTATTTTGCTTTAGTCTGACCATTCTAACTCAATATAGATTGGAGAAAGGTCCAAAATTTAACAAAAAAATTTCAATCGAATTTTAAAAAAAAAAAAATTTTTTTAATTTTTAAAAAAAAATTTTAAAATTTTTTAAAAAAATATTTACAAAAAAATTTACAAAGCGTTTTCAAAAAGATATTTTACAGAAAAATATTCGAAAAAAAATTTTTTTAAAAAATTTTCCAAAAAATTTTCGAATAAAATTTTACAAAAAATTTTTAAAAAAATATTTTTACAAAAAATTTTTACACACAATTTTCGAAAAATTAAAACAAAAATTTCAATATTTCTTTGAAAATGAAAATCATGACTGTAACATAACATATATTTAATATTAAGAATATACATATGTATGTATGTGTGTATATAGAGTAACATATTTTTTTAAATGCGTTTGATTTTTTAATATATGATATCTCTGTTTTAAAACCTAGGTGCATTAAACACATAGACATCATCAGAATACCGACTACAAACTGTCAAAAATGAAACGTTGTGGCTGTCGTCAACTTAGGCTAATTTCTATTTTATTCAACAAAAGAAAATGTCACAAAATTGTAAATTGCAAATTCATATATAAACAAAAAGTTCTGGAGGAAATATTTATAATTTTTTGAAAAAGTTATTTAATTTTATAAAATCAAAATAAGTATTTCTACCACAATGTCAGAGTTTACGATGTAGCTGTCGTCTTCTATATCATTAAGTAGCTGACAACACGGCGACAATTGTAGCAAATGGAATTTGTTTTCATTTGTCTTCTATTTTTTAACTTATGAATAATGATTTTTTCTCATACGAATTTATTTAAGTAAAGAGTCAACAATATGGATAATGCTGTACATGTCTGTATAAATAAAATCACCGTGGTGAAGGGTATAGAAGATTCGGCACGGCCGAATATAGCACTTTTACTTGTTTTAAATGCGTTTGATTTTTATTTTAAATGCGTTTGATTTTTAAATAGATGATATCTCTGTTTTAGAACCTAGGTGCATTAAACACATAGACATCATCAGGATACCGACTACAAACTGTCAAAAATAAAATACACACGTTTATAGGTAAACGATTCTTTTGAAGCCAGCAAAGCTTCATGGCCACACGACCACCGTTGTGGCTGTCGTCAACTTAGGCTAATTTGTATTTTATTCAACAAAAGAAAATGTCACAAAATTGTAAATTACAAATTCGTATACAAACAAAAAGTATTGGAGGAAATATTTAAAAGTTTTTGAAAAAGTTTTTTAATTTTATAAAAGCAAAATAAATATTTTTACAATTGTAGCAAACGGAATTTGTTTTCATTTGTCTTCTATTTCTTTACAATATGGATAATGCTGTACATGTCTGTATAAATAAAATCACCGTGGTGAAGGGTATAGAAGATTCGGCACGGCCGAATATAGCACTTTTACTTGTTTATCCTTGGTTCGATTTTAAAGCCGATTTTGAAACATTTTTCTGCTAAGTTTCATTGATCTAGGGGCCCAATAACTTGTCAGTCATTATAAACTAAAAAAACCATAATATACCTATATGCGTCGGCTAGTAGGCACATAGAAATGGCGCGCCGTTATTGTAGCTAGACTTATACCTTCATGCAATGGCGGCCGGAAATTAGTTTCTAGTAAGATCTTGTCCCTGCAAGGAATCTGGCTAAAACAGGTAAATCAGAGAAAAGTTGTACTCTCTTATAAAATAATTAGGAAACCATACGCCAGGGATGTGTGATCATTATAGAGTTTTGTTGCTATTCTCGAACTCTAGAAACCTATTTTTAATATAGATTTACCAGCGCATATGCAGCTTTCTGTATGAGGGCAACTCTCGTGGGAATTTTCACAAATTTTTTTTCAAAACAAGATGAGGTTGATTTCTAAAGGCACACAAGTTTTTATCCGCCACCTTGCACGGAGTCGACAGGTTAATCTCTAAAGGGAATACTTGGCAACAGCCTCTTGGGAGTAAGTCCGAAAAGGGTTACCTTAATATGATTAACTGCCTAAGCATAGGTCATAGAAACTTTAATTATTATCTGCAGATGATACTTAAAGAGTCTGAGACGACAGCGCACATTATGTGTGAATTGATAATATTCGACTTAGAGTCATCGTGAGTAAAAATATGTTAAATGTTGTGTGAAACATTAGCTTAGGGTACATGTTAGCAATTATCAGAATCTGTGGGTAAGGAAGAATGTCGACAGTCTGAAATCACTAAAGTTGAGAGTAAAGGTCTTCATGGAACTCAGTGAAAGTGGGGTAGTCTTAGCGTACCAGAAGGCGCTAATAAAACTAGGCTAAGGTAGACTTGAAATTTTCACATAAATTGTATAACTGTGCCACTATAGAAACAAATACTAAAACTTATAGGGTGTTCCGAAAACGACGGAACTTTAAATTAAAATTTAAATTTACATTAAACATTTAATTGGTCTAAATAAACTTATATTTCTCATATAATTTTTTTTTTTTTTTTTTTGATTTTATACTTATATTTACAAAAGGGTTAAATATTATGTAGGAAAAATAAAAAAATATAAGAGATAGATTTTTTTTTTAATTTATAATTCGATTAAGGAAGTCGAGGAATGTAAATAAAAAAAGTTTCAATGAAATCTGGAATGGAAAACATAAATGTTTAATATTTTCCCCATTTTCTGCACAACGAAGCTGATGTTGATTACAAAAATGTCTTTTTTGGGTAATTTTTGGATAATAGTTATCAGCCTTTAGTGGCAAGGGCCCTTTAAAAATTAACTCATTCCTTTCGTTTTTCTTTTTGAATTCTGGCCAAGAGGATGGATCCGAATTTATCAAGCCAACAGTTTTAGGAGAAGAAATTAATATCGTTTTGTCAGCTTCATTGTCATTAATATCTTTGTCATTAGAATCTGAATCTGGTATTACTATTATTTCAACTTCATTAAGTGTACTCACGTCACGGGGCGATCGCCCCAGTAAAAATTAAAGGGTCATCCTACAGTGACATAGTTTGCATTTACATACATATATGGCCTAATTTTTGAATCATAAGAGGTAGAGGCATTAAATTTTCACAGAAGATGTGTTGTCACGGCCCCTATAACAGTTACTAAAAATGTTAAGGGTGTTCCGACTAAGACATGTTTTTCACGTATTGTCTTGAGTTTTTGAATCGTAAAGATGGACTATTGATATTTTCATAGTAAGTGTATTACCTTGGCCGCTGTGACAAATTTTTTGGCCTTATTTTTTGAACCGCAATAGCAGACTCTTAAAATTTTTACAGAAGATGTGTTGCCACGGCCGCTACAACAATTACTTAAAATTAAAGAGTTTTCCGAAAAAGACATGTTTTTCACGTACATATATGGTCTTATTTTTTGAACAGTAATAACGAACTCTTAATATATTCATAAAAAGTTATTACAATGGCCGCTCTTACAACAATGGATAAAATTTAAAGGATATTACGATGGTGACGCTAGTATGACTTTAATTTTTTAAACGTTAATTTGTACAGAGTGTGTTGCTATAGAAAAAATAAAAATAATTAAAGTTCCGATTGTAAAAAGAATAAATTTCAAATCTGATACAGAAAATGTTGCACAGAACTACAGATGTTTAGTACATAAAAAATAATAGAATCTTTAATTTTTTGTAACTTTTCCGATGTATATGTGTATAAATATGAAATTATTTTGGTTTTTCTAAAAATGTTTGAATTTTTTTTAATATAAGAAATTTTATGTATGTAGATATGTAAATATGTATAGGTTTAAAAATGATTTTATCATTTGTAGTAACCCTGAAGGAAACCTGGGAGCAATTGTCCCAATTTGTCAACTATTATGGTGACTCTTTGGCGACATTGTCAACAAATAGTGTTCATTTTTATATCTGAAAAAATATGTTTATTTTAAATATTCAAAAAATCAATATAAATTGTGTTTCAAATCATTAAAACGCCATAACACCTTAAAGTGCTTTTACACGGCGTGTATTTGTCATATGACTTGTCACTTTTCCATGTGTAAATTCTAAAAACATCATGTAAACCTTTTGAAACATAACATGTGTGTTTTCCATGTGTACAATACATGTCACATTTTTCATTTAGAACGTATTCTATTTTGATGTGACAAAGCATCTGACATCCTGTAATGCCAACTTGATATTTTGCTATTTTAGGTTTTTTGTGGTACCAAAAGCACTAAAAGCGTGGCAAAAGCACTACGTTTGCACATTTGCATCAGCTGTGGTTGGCAATACAAAACTGTGTGGCGGAAAAATTATATATTTAAGGTTATGTCAGATGTAATTACACATGTACGTTTGAAAGCAAAAAATATGAATCGTACGTAAAGTGTCTATTTTGACAAACACATGAAATTACATATGGGTTATCAAACTGACAAGTCATATGACAAACACACGCCGTGTAAAACCATTTTTACTGGGCACTCTGATTGAGTATAAAGTTTTGCTAGACAGAATTGTTAAGTAAAATATGGTTGCTACAAAGGATTGTTAGGTAAAATATGGTTGCTACAAAGTTTTAAAGTTTTTAAAGTTTTAATAGGTTTGTGTTGTTTGTTTTAAATTTTGTAAATTTGTTATAATCATAATCTTAACAACCTTATTGAATTGTTCATACAACATACGAAAAATTTAAATTTTTAGATTTTATGTTAGAAAACTGTTATGAATTAGTACTTTTTAGTAATTTATTTATTTTTTAATAAAACCACAAAACTTAAGAAAATATGCATTTTCATTGTCGAATCTATTTCAGAAAAGTACCAATAGTGTAGACTAGAATTACTAAAATGTACTAGTGAATCACTAGTTCCAATGTCTACATATGGTCCCAAAAGAACTACCTAGTCAATAGTACCAATGTCAGTAGTGGATTTTCAATGACATGCATATGTTAAATGTCTTTAGTAAATAGCATTGTCTGGGGTATTATGACACTAGTACTGGTGACTGTGTCCATAGTAAGTCAGTACAGATTCACTATTGACATTTCCTGCAGGGAACATTTTATTTGTTTTTGAATGTTTTGAAATGTTAGTTTTTTAAATTTGATTGACAAAAAAAATTTTTCATTCATTTCAAATATTTTCATTCAATCAAATATTAGGTCTGTTTCTTTACTTTTTGGGTAAAGTTCGTGAAAATGAGAGCAAGCATTATTTTTTTCTCATAAAGAGAGAAAATTACACAAAAGTACGGGAACACCAAAAATTTTAAACACGAAGTAAAAAGTCTGTGTTTTGGAAGTTTTGATAAAGTAATTTAAATTTTTGTTACTTTTGAATAAATTTTTATTTTCTACATTTACATTGCAAATTATCTGTAGGAAACAAAAACTTACTTAAAATAAAACACAAACACTCTTTTGATAAAATCTTTTATATCAATATACATACATACATTTGTAGGTATTCTACTCTTTTTTTAAATTTTGTTCGCTAATTTTTTTTCTTTTTTCGATTGTTTTATAGCTATTTGACAATTTACGCAATTTGCCCGAAGAAAAACTTTGGGCTGTTTCGTGCAAGAATATTAAGAATTTTATGCTCTCAAAACTGCTCTCATTTAACCAAATTTAAAGTACGGGAACGCATTTTGTGCAAATTGGGTTCCCGGGGGATCCCAAAATTCAGTAAAGAAACACAGCCAATTTAAAACTATTTTTATTTCCTGACGATGCTACCCAATGGTGTAGCGAAAAATCGAATATAAATATAAAAATAATGTGAACATTTTTTGTAAAAAGGAACTAAAGCTTAAAAACTTAATTATAAATTTTTTAAAAAGGTCAAAAATTATAATAATTGTTTATTAATTTTTATACATTAAAACAAATTCGAAATATCTTAGAAACAAGAGTTTATCACTCATTTTGTTTTATATAAATTGGCGTTAAAGTTCTTAATAATTTATAGCACTTGATTAATTAATATTGCAGAAAAGAAATTACATTAATTTCTCTTTTATCTCAGTGGAGCAATCATAAGTGTATTTTAATATTAAACCCCAAATTAGCTTGTGAAGTTCATAATATCCTCATTAAATATCGTTTTATCTTTTACTAAGGAACTTTTGCAAGGAATTTAGTTCTTAGCTACAAGTAATTTTCTGCAAATATGTGCTTGTATAGATGCGATTCAATCTTCTGCACATGATTTTTTTTTTCTTGGTATTATACAGCAATCAGCAAGGGGATACGGAAGCAAACCACTTATTTCATGAGTCCCTTTTCGACAACATACTTGTTGCTTGAGTTTAGTTTTTATTAGACTTAATGTAAAATTTCTGTTTTCTTCGAATTTTGTTCCTTAAAAACACACGTTAATGAATTTAAGCAAAAGTTGTATATTGATTTATAATTTCCCAGTAATTTTCATAAACAAACATATCTACATACGTAAAAATGTTTATTATATACTTTGTAACTGAATCTGCTCTTATTTATGTATGGAAGCTCTTGCCTGTATTAACATAATTATTTCATTCCATTGAAAAATATATTTTTATGATACCTAAAATTAAAGCACTTTTTGTAATTAATTTTACATAAATTTAATTTAAAAAATTTTGATTTTAATAAAAATACAAAGATTTTAAAAAGCCACATTTTGATTAATAAATTCAAAAACTATATTCGTTATTTCCAAAACTTAGTCATTTAGTGTAATTTTCTGTGTGTGTAATTTGTACAATATTTATTTCCGACACCATAAAATATATATATATTCGGAACCCTTATACATAGAAGAGTTGATTAAGCGATGTCCGTTTGTCTGTCTGTCCGTCCGTTTGTCTGTGTTCGGATTGAAATCAAGTTTGCAAATGCACTAGAAGATAAACAGAAAATATAAGCTTTCCAATCTGCCAGGCATAGTTTCAAAAGTTTTACTAATAGAATTCAGCAACATCAGACTATTCCATTCGAGGATGTGGGCAATAAACAACGCCCATCTATGTTTTATCTCGTTGTTTCTATTTTTATACCCTTCACCACAGGTGGAAAGGGTATATATAAGTTTGTCATTCCGTGTGTAATTTCTACAATATTCATTTCCGACCCCATAAAGTATATATATTCTGGATCCTTATACATAGAGAAGTTGATTAAGCGATGTCCGTCTGTACGTCTGTCCGTCTGTCCGTCTATCCGTCTGTCCGTGTTAGTGTGGTAATGTCATTTGCGACAGGGTGCCTTAACACCGAGTGTCATAAAGTCGAATAGGCCTTAAGTCCCACTCAATCGGACTTAAAGACAAATTTTCAAAATTGAGACATAAAACCGATTTTAGATTTGTATTGATTGAGACTTAAAGTCAAATTTTAAAAAGCAAATGAGACTTAAAGTCAATTTTTTGATTAAGCAAAAGTACCATTAATTTTTTTGTTTTTTGTTATACAAATATATTAATTTTTTTTTTTTATTCGTTTTTATTGTTGTTTTTTTTTTACAAAATTAAATACAAATCCAAACAACAGAAAATATACAACAGAAAATGATTTAAATGAAAATTAGGGATTTTTCCTTTTACAGAATGTTTTAATTGAAAATTAGGGATTTTCCCTTTTACAGAATGTTTTAAATGAAAATTAGGGATTTTCCCTTTTACAGAATGTCTTAAATGAAAATTAGGGATTTTCCCTTATACAGAATGTCTTAAATGAAAATTAGGGATTTTCCCTTTTACAGAATATTTTCAATGAAAATTAGGAATTTTCCCTTTTACGGAATGTTTTAAATGAAAATTAGGGATTTTCCCTTTTACAGAATGTCTTAAATGAAAATTAGGGATTTTCCCTTTTACAGAAAATTAGCAATCCTAATGGTCTTTTTTTTATAATACAAATATTACAATAGATTAACAAACAAAAATTACAAAATTCAATTAAATTTTATGTTGGTGGTAAAACACCACAAAACAAAACATCTATTAAAAAAAAATTGATTGAACATCTATAATGATAGCTCGACAAACTGGACACAAAGTTTCCATTCCTAACGAATCATTGGTGTTTTTCATATGTTCATAGCAATGTGTACAAATTTTAAAGTGTTTACATGGGTTGAAAAGTAGCTGCCTTTCCCTGTCGCAACAAATTATACATAACAAACTTTGTTGCGTTTCTAGACTATTATTCATCTTATTCATCAATTCATGTTCTCCACTCGCTTCAATATTTTCATCATTATCATCATCGTCATCATCATCAGAAGTGTGGATCTCATTAATGTAATTTTCTGCAACCAGGCAGTTGTTCATATTAGAAAACTGGGTGAGAATTTCCATTAAATTCATTTTCTTTTGTTTTAATAAGGAGAGTTGATTTTGTATAAAACAATCACGACGATAACTTATTGTTTCTCTCTTTCTATACAATGAAGAACAGCCAGAAATTGATTCTAAAAAATCAATACTTTTTTCCGAATCCATTTCCAACAACATGTCCAAAAATTTAAAAAAAAAATTCCGCGTTTGGGAAGCTTCAAGTTTAAACGGCTGTGAAAACTTTCTGCCGAATTAGTAGTCCTAATAGGCTCTTTATATACTGTGAAGTTCTCAGGTTTTACCTAATTTAGTATAATGGTATAATGATGTAATAATAAAAAAGAAAAAATTTTAAATTTTTTTAGTTCGTTATAGCCAAATTAAAAAAATATTTTACATACTTTCTTCATCCACTGACGATTAAAATAACTAATGAAAGGCCTGAAGATGCTTTCAGTGGTATTTTCTTTGAAATATTTCTCAGCCATAGTTTCTCTTTCTAATTCCTGGTAAGCACTTACAATATTTGCAGGACGCAGCAACGGTAAATACATAAATTTCGAAAATAACTTTTTGAATTCTTTATTCCTGTTAAATTGTGTTTTGAAATAAGGAATTTTAGATACTTTTCGCCGGAGCGCATTTGTGTAGTGGAACATACTATTAATTTTACGCCTGGATACACACATTTAACAGAATTTCTTAAGCCGGACTCAAAATCATTAATTACTGAATTTGGCTTCAGATCCAATACATTTGCTTTTAAATAGTTGAGAAGATGTAAATAAGTCGCCTCTGATTTTGTTGACATCAGCACATATATAAACGGATACGCCCGAAAATAAGAAAATTGAAATTAAATGGTGTTTGCAATATATTCAAATTATAATAATAAATACTTACGTTGTTTGCGTGAACGATATGTATAATTAACAATTGCTTAAAATTTTTCGAAAAAGGTATAATATTAAAAGTGCCATCAATAATATAGTTTCTCTCTTCCGAAGTGCTTAAATTTCTTATAGATTTAGAAATAGATGGTGATACGAATACCGAATATGAAAGCCGATTCGGCTTTACGTCTCAATATCAAAAAAATTTGTCCTTATGTCCGATTGAGTGGGACTTAAGGCCTATTCAACTTTATGACACTCGGTGTTAAGGCACCCTGTCGTCATATGCCAAGGCACCAGAAGAGATACAAAAAATTTAAGCACACCAATCGCTCAGGCATAGTTTCGAAAATTTTGGTGTTTGAATTCAGCAACATCGGATCATTCCTTTGGAGGCTACGGGCCAAAAACTACGCCCACCTATAATTTTTACGTTTTTTTTTTAATTTTTTTCGGCTTTAATGATTCTGTTTTGCCTTTTTTTGTCAAATAAATATTAGAATGCGACAGGTAGATCGCAAGGAGTGCATACAGATCTTGGGGGATCAATAACCCCCTGCGAGGGGCGATTTTTGTTTGTTTTTAGATTGGTAGGTTTTTTCTGCTTAGATTTGTATTAGAGACCTTAATAGAAAGCAATACGCATAGAGGTAGCCAATGGACCCACAGGGTACCCACTGACAAATAGGAGCAGTTAAAAGGACCCCCCATGTGTCAATATGATGATTTTTTTTTTTTTTTGTAAGGATTTCTTTTGACTTTAGTCTGACCATTCTAACTCAATATAGATTGGAGAAAGGACCAAAATTTAACAAAAAAATTTCAATCAAATTTTTAAAAAAATTTTTTAATTTTTTTTCAAAAATATTTACAAAAAAATTTACAAAGCATTTTCAAAAAGATATTTTACAGAAAAATATTCGAAAAAAAATTTTTTTTTAAAATTTTCCAAAAAATTTTCGAATAAAATTTTACAAAAAATTTTTAAAAAAATATTTTTACAAAAAATTTGTACACACAATTTTCGAAAAATTAAAATAAAAATTTCAATATTTCTTTGAAAATGAAAATCACGACTGTAACATAACATATAATTAATATTAAGATTATACATATGTATGTATGTGTGTATATAGAGTAACATATTTTTATACCCTTCACCACAGGTGGAAAGGGTATATATAAGTTTGTCATTCCGTGTGTAATTTCTACAATATTCATTTCCGACCCCATAAAGTATATATATTCTGGATCCTTATACATAGAGAAGTTGATTAAGCGATGTCCGTCTGTCCGTCCGTCCGTCTGTCCGTGTTAGTGTGGTAATGTCATTTGCCAAGGCACCAGAAGAGATACAAAAAATTTAAGCACACCAATCTGTCAGGCATAGTTTGGAAAATTTTGGTATTGCAATTCAGCAACATCGGAGGCTACGGGCCAAAAACCACGCCCACCTATATTTTTTTTACGTTTTTTTTAATTTTTTTCGGCTTTAATGATTCTGTTTTGCCTTTTTTTGTCAAATAAATATTAGACTGC
Source organism: Phasia obesa (assembly GCA_949628195.1). Lineage (NCBI taxonomy): Eukaryota > Metazoa > Arthropoda > Insecta > Diptera > Tachinidae > Phasia > Phasia obesa. The sequence continues at coordinate 119,014,509 of OX451217.1, forward strand.
GACAGGTAGATCGCAAGGAGTGCATACAGATCTCGAGGGATCAATAACCCCCTGCGAGGGACGATTTTTGTTTGTTTTTAGATTGGTAGGGTTTTTCTGCTTTGATTTGTATTAGAGACCTTAATAGAAAGCAATACATAAAGAGGTAGCCAATGGACCCACAGGGTACCCACTGATAAATAGGAGCAGTTAAAGGGACCCCCATGTGTCAATATGAGGAAATTTTTTTTTGTAAGGATTTTTGTTTGCTTTAGTCTGACCATTCTAACTCAATATAGATTGGAGAGAGGTCCAAAATTTAACAAAAAAAGTTCAATCAAATTTTTAAAAAAAAATTTTTAAAAAAATTTTTTAACAAAAATTTACAAAGCATTTTCAAAAAGATATTTTACAGAAAAATATTCGAAAAAATTTTTTTTTAAAAATTTTCCAAAAAATTTTCGAATAAAATTTTACAAAAAATTTTTAAAAAAATATTTTTACAAAAAATTTTTACACACAATTTTCGAAAAATTAAAACAAAAATTTCTATATTTCTTTGAAAATGAAAATCATGACTGTAACATAACATATAATTAATATTAAGAATATACATATGTATGTATGTGTGTATATAGAGTAACATATTTTTATACCCTTCACCACAGGTGGAAAGGGTATATATAAGTTTGGCATTCCGTGTGTAATTTTTACAATATTCATTTCCGACCCCATAAAGTATATATATTCTGGATCCTTATACATAGAGAAGTTGATTAAGCGATGTCCGTCTGTCCGTCTGTCCGTGTTAGTGTGGTAATGTCATTTGCCAAGGCACCAGAAGAGATACAAAAAATTTAAGCACACCAATCTGTCAGGCATAGTTTCGAAAATTTTGGTATTGCAATTCATCAACATCGGATCATTCCTTTGGAGGCTACGGGCCAAAAACCACGCCCACCTATATTTTTTTACGTTTTTTTTACGTTTTTTTTTAATTTTTTCGGCTTTAATGATTCTGTTTTGCCTTTTTTTGTCAAATAAATATTAGAATGTGACAGGTAGATCGCAAGGAGTGCATACAGATCTCGGGGGATCAATAACCCCCTGCGAGGGGCGATTTTTGTTTGTTTTTAGATTGGTAGGGTTTTTCTGCTTTGATTTGTATTAGTGACCTTAATAGAAAGCAATACGCATAGAGGTAGCCAATGGACCCACCGGGTACCCACTGATAAATAGGAGCAGTTAAAAGGACCCCCACGTGTCAATATGATGAAATTTTTTTTTTGTAAGGATTTCTTTTTGCTTTAGTCTGACCATTCTAACTCAATATAGATTGGAGAAAGGTCCAAAATTTAACAAAAAAATTTCAATCAAATTTAAAAAAAAAATTTAAAAAAAATTTTTTTAAAAAAAAATTTTAAATTTTTAAATTTTTTTTCAAAAAAATTTACAAAGCATTTTTAAAAAGATATTTTACAGAAAAATATTAGAAAAAAATTTTTTTTTTAAAAATTTTCCAAAAAATTTTCGAATAAAATTTTACAAAAAATTTTTAAAAAAATATTTTTACAAAAAATTTTTACACACAATTTTCGAAAAATTAAAACAAAAATTTCAATATTTTTTTGAAAATGAAAATCATGACTGTAACATAACATATATTTAATATTAAGAATATACATATGTATGTATGTATGTGTGTATATAGAGTAACATATTTTTATACCCTTCACCACAGGTGGAAAGGGTATATATAAGTTTGTCATTCCGTGTGTAATTTCTACAATATTCATTTCCCACCCCATAAAGTATATATATTCTGGATCCTTATACATAGAGAAGTTGATTAAGCGATGTCCGTCTGTCCGTCTGTCCGTCTGTCCGTGTTAGTGTGGTAATGTCATTTGCCAAGGCACCAGAAGAGATACAAAAAATTTAAGCACACCAATCTGTCAGGCATAGTTTCGAAAATTTTGGTATTGCAATTCAGCAACATCGGATCATTCCTTTGGAGGCTACGGGCCAAAAACCACGCCCACCTATATTTTTTTCACGTTTTTTCAGTTTTTTTTAAATTTTTTTCAGCTTTAATAATTCTGTTTTGCCTTTTTTTCTCAAATAAATATTAGACTGCGACAGGTAGATCGCAAAGAGTGCATACAGATCTCGGGGGATCAATAACCCCCTGCGAGGGGCGATTTTTGTTTTTTTTTAGATTGGTAGGGGTTTTCTGCTTTGATTTGTATTAGTGACCTTAATAGAAAGCAATACACATAGAGGTAGCCAATGGACCCACAGGGTACCCACTGATAAATAGGAGCAGTTAAAAGGACCCCCCATGTGTCAATATGAGGAAATTTTTTTTTTGTAAGGATTTTTTTTTTTGCTTTAGTCTGACCATTCTAACTCAATATAGACTGCAGAAAGGTCCTAAATTTAACAAAAAAAAATTTCAATAATTTAAAAAAAAAATTTTTTTTAAAAATTTCCAAAAAAAAAATTTTACAAAAAAATTTACAAAACATTTTCAAAAATATATTTTACAGAAAAATATTAAAAAAAAAATTATTTTAAAAATTTTCCAAAAAATTTTCGAATAAAATTTTACAAAAAATTTTTAAAAAATTATTTTTACAAAAAATTTTTACACACAATTTTCGAAATATTAAAACAAAAATTTCAATATTTCTTTGAAAATGAAAATCATGACTGTAACATAACATATAATTAATATTAAGATTATACATATGTATGTATGTGTGTATATAGAGTAACATATTTTTTTAAATGCGTTTGATTTTTATTTTAAATGCGATTGATTTTTAAATAGATGATATCTCTGTTTTAAAACCTAGGTGCATTAAACACATAGACATCATCAGGATACCGACTACAAACTGTCAAAAATAAAATACACACGTTTATAGGTAAACGATTCTTTTGAAGCCAGCAAAGCTACATGGCTACACGACCACCGTTGTGGCTGTCGTCAACTTAGGCTAATTTGATTTTATTCAACAAAAGAAAATGTCACAAAATTGTAAATTACAAATTCATATACAAACAAAAAGTATTGGAGGAAATATTTAAAAGTTTTTGAAAAAGTTTTTTAATTTTATAAAAGCAAAATAAGTATTTTTACAACAATGTCAGAGTTTACGATGTAGCTGTCGGCTTCAATATCATTAAGTAGCTGACAACACGGCGACAATTGTAGCAAACGGAATTTGTTTTCATTTGTCTTCTATTTCTTTAACTCATGAACAATGATTTTTTCTCATACGACTTTATTTAAGTCAAGAGTCAACAATATGGATAATGCTGTACATGTCTGTATAAATAAAATCACCGTGGTGAAGGGTATAGAAGATTCGGCACGGCCGAATATAGCACTTTTACTTGTTTTAAATGCGTTTGATTTTTTAATATATGATAACTCTGTTTTAAAACCTAGGTGCATTAAACACATAGACATCATCAGAATACCGACTACAAACTGTCAAAAAAGAAACGTTGTGGCTGTCGTCAACTTAGGCTAATTTCTATATTTTATTCAACAAAAGAAAATGTCACAAAATTGTAAATTGCAAATTCATATATAAACAAAAAGTTTTGGAGGAAATATTTATAATTTTTTGAAAAAGTTATTTAATTTTATAAAATCAAAAGAAGTATTTCTACAACAATGTCAGAGTTTACGATGTAGCTGTCGTCTTCAATATCATTATGTAGCTGACAACACGGCGACAATTGTAGCAAACGGAATTTGTTTTCTTTTGTCTTCTATTTTTTAACTTATGAATAATGATTTTTTCTCATACGAATTTATTTAAGTAAAGAGTCAACAATATGGATAATGCTGTACATGTCTATATAAATAAAATCACCGTGGTGAAGGGTATAGAAGATTCGGCACGGACGAATATAGCACTTTTACTTGTTTTAAATGCGTTTGATTTTTTTAAATAGATGATATCTCTGTTTTAAAACCTAGGTGCATTAAACACATAGACATCATCAGGATATCGACTACAAACTGTCAAAAATACAACGAATATTTTGAAGTCAGCAAAGCTACATGGCTACACGGCCACCGTTGTGGCTGTCGTCAACTTAGACTAATTTCTATTATATTCAACAGAAGAAAATGTCACGAAATTGTAAATTACAAATTCATATTCAAACAAAAAGTATTGGAGGAAATATTTATAATTTTTTGAAAAAGTTATTTTATTTTATAAAAGCAAAATAAGTATTTCTACAACAATGTCAGAGTTTACGATGTAGCTGTCGCCTTCAATATCATTAAGTAGCTGACAATACGGCGACAATTGTAGCAAACGGAATTTGTCTTCTATTTCTTTAACTCATCTCATACGACTTTATTTAAGTAAAGAGTCAACAATATGGATAATGCTGTACATGTCTGTATAAATAAAATCACCGTGGTGAAGGGTATAGAAAATTCGGCACGGCCGAATATAGCACGTTTACTTGTTTTTTTTTTTTTTTTTTTTTTTTGTAATGATTCTCATTTCCTTTTTTTTGTTAAATAAACGCTTGACCATTTGGAAGACAACAAATGCCGTGTTATTGGCGATATACGGCCACAAATGTTGGAAAAAGTCATCGAAAATTGGACGTCCAGATTGGACTACATCCGCGCCAGCCGTGCCGGTCATATGCCAGATACCATATTTAAAATGTAATGCCACAAGATTATCTTTCGGATAAATAAAATTCATATCAATCGAATAATCCATCGTTGTTTTATTGCAACTTAAAGTTCTACACCTCTATAAAAAACACCCTTTATTTATTTTGTTAAATAAATATAAATAAATATTAGACCGCGACCGGTAGATCACATAGAGTGTTTAAAGATCTCAGACGGATCAAAAACCCCCTGCGAGGGGAATTTTTTTTTTTTTTTGTTTTTGGATTGGTTTTTTTGCTTTGATTTGTATTAAATGCCTTTATAGAAAGCAACATACATAAAGGTAGCCGATAGACCCACAGGCGCCCACTAGGAACCAGGAGCAGTCAATAGACATATTGCAGGATGTTCCTAGCTTTCACAACAAATTTTCGACGAAATTTTTACAAAAAATTTTCGACGAAATTTTTACAAAAAATTTTCTACAAAATTTTTACAAAAATTTTTTGGGAATCAACCATCTTAATATTATTAGAACCAAATAATCAGATACTATTTTTATTGTCTATGAGTATTTAGTAAATCTTTAAATATTTGGAGCGGATCAAATATATGTCTATTCTGCAATATTCTGCTTTATGGTACAATGGCACGAGAGTTGTTTGATAAATTTGAGACGTTATGAATTTTTAAAATTTTTTTTCAGCAATTTTCTTTATTCTGAAAATAGCACCTTTACAATCACTTCGTGAACGATTGAGGTCCCAAGGTGAAGAAGATAAAGCAACATCTACTCTGCTTATGCCCTGAACTGGATTACCATCATATTAACGCGACAGTATTTTTAGTACCTTTTTAGAACAGCAGGAAACAAGGTTCGAATGCAAGAAATGTATAGGTTAGTAAAGCACTCCTGTTTTTAATATAGAAAATGCTATTTGGGGTGCCTAGACACGTTCATATCGTATTGGTATGTACATAAAAGTTGCTCATTCTTACAGTGGCTACAATTTTCCCATATATTGTTACTGTAAATTTAAGAGTTTTTTGAAAAATAGTGGAGGAATAAATTATTCTTTTGACATAAAATGTATATAGAATTTATAAAACGGATACTCGGCTACATTATTATCGAACAAAGTTAAGCTAAGTTGAATTAAATATTAGACAAAAACTGATGACACGTTTTTAAAGAGCCCACTGATTTTCGGAAAACTTCGAGGCCCATAATTAAAAATTGGTCCTCAATTTCGCCAAATTGAGTATAAAATTTTACTACCTTTTGATAGCAGAATCGAACCTATACCGTCACTTCCTTGTATTTTTTCAATGTTGCACTGTATTATAGGTACCGGCCAGTTGGCCTTTTATGACAGCTCCTCCTTTTCACTTTGCGCTAAATATTTCTCTTCTCTGTTTTCTTTCATTTGAACTTCCTCTCTTTTTGAAAGCTCTTCTCTCCATCTCTTCTTTCTTATCTTATCTTTACTGTACTCTGCTGGAAACACAAGGGTGCTAGCACATTGGACTAATGTAAAATAATATATAATTAACATAATAAATATGTTCAGCAACATATGGGTAAGCATTTCAAATTAAATTTATTTATAAAAAAAAAATTGTAGTTTGGGGAAAAAGAAATCAATTATTTGTTCCGTAGATGGCTCTAGAGATCGACATCTCGTAAAGTATCGATCACATAATTTCGCCTTTATCAAAGAAAAACTGTAACATTTGCCGAATTTTTCTTTGTTGACTTCCATTTTCAACTTACAACTGAATAGACTAAACTAAAAACAGCAAAATAATTTTTTAGTGTGAAATGTCACTTTAACAACGAACATAAATTTGAAATTATTTTATTCATACTTTACGAGATATCGATTACTGCAGCCATCTACCGAAAAAAAATGGAGTTCTTTTCCACAAACCTATTACAGATGCTTTAATTTTGAAATCTTATTTTATATAGTTTTGGTGGAATACAAGTTAAACAAGTAAGAATCTTTTATACCCTTCACCACGGTGATTTTATTTATACAGAAATGTATCTATATGTATATATTTGTATATAAATAAATAAATATATATATATATATATATATATATATATATATATATATATATATATATATATATTATATATATATATATATATATATATATATATATATATATATATATATATATATATATATATATATTTATATATATATATATATATATATATATATATATATATATATATATATATATATATATATATATATTTACAAAAAAATATAAAATTATATATATGTATATTAATTTTTTTTTTTTTTTAATTTTATTATTTTTTTTGTCATAATTTATTTATTGTATCTTCAATATTTTTGAACTAACATAAATTACTCGTATCTTAAGTCTAAAATAAAATACACTTTTTAAGTCCAGCCAGTGCTAGACAAGAATAATGTTTGTTTCATGGATTTTGCAATCATTTGCGGGTCATCCCTCTCATGTACGGCCAAGAAAAGCAGTATCTCTTCTTTTTAGTCGAATGTAACCAGGTTCATTCAGCGCTAAAGGGTTTAGATGAGATTCAAGCCTTTTTAGATATGTGACTGCATGTCGCTATTTCTGCTTTAACTGATGGCAGGTTTAGGTCTTTGAGGATGTTCGAATTTTTTGTACATTGGTAGCTGAGGCAGTGCCCCATAACTGAATCCCATAACACCAAATTGGTTTGAGGAACGACTTGTACAGTAGAAGTTTACAATCTAAGCTCAGGGTGGAGTTTCTGCCAATAAGCCAATTTAGTTGTACTGCTTTTAGTTTCATTTGTGTTAACTTGAAATCAATGTAGCTTTTCCAAGTAAGGCGACGGTCAAGATGTATACCCAGGTATTTAACGTCTGAAAGCTGTGGTATCATTTGGTTATTTATGCGAATAGGAGGGCATGAGTCCCTACGCAGTGTGAAAGTTATGTGAGTACATTTTTGCTCATTCACTTTTATTCTCCATTTTTCCAAATTGAGTATGTGGTCTTGTAAAAGTTGTGATGCTTCTTGGGCACTTTCATGAATACTTAAAAAAGCTGTGTCATCTGCAAAAGTTGATGTGTGGACTAGGGTGCTAATTGGCATATCTGATGTGTACAGTAAATATAAAATTGGTCCCAAAATACTACCTTGGGGAACTCCGGCTTGAATGAGCTGTGGCGAGCTTAAAAAGTCACCTTCTTTTAGTAAAAACTAGCGATTCGTTAAATAATCTTTTAAGAGCTTATACAAGTTTTCGGGCAAGTTCAGCTTTAGCTTAAATATTAGTCCTTCGTGCCAAACCTTATCGAATGCTTGAGAAACGTCGATAAAAAAGGCAGAACAGTATTTTTTTTCTTCAAAGGTCGTTTTAATTACAGTTACTAATCTGTGTGTTTGTTGGATCGTACTATGTTGTTTTCTGAATTGATGGTTCGGAATAAATCCTTTCGCGCTAAGAATTGGATTCAGCTTAGTTATTAATATTCTTTGACATGTTTGATAAAAGGCTTATAGGTCTGTATGATTCTATTTTTGTGTGGTTTTTTCCTGGTTTAGGAATCATAGTAATCAAAGAAACCTTCCACTCTGTGGGAAAGTTCTCAAGACGTAAGATGGCATTAACTAACATCATGTTACTTGTTTTATCAACGCCAGGGGCTTTTTTGGTGTTTAAATCTGCTATTGCCCTTTCAATATCTCTAAATTCAAACCTTAGGGAACTACGGCACTAGTCTCTACACTGGGGGAAAAACGACGTTGCAAAATCGACAACGAATGTGGTCGCTTTGATACCTTTTCGTTGTCACTTTTGTTTGACAACGAGTGTTGTCAACTTGTAAACGTGCTTTAATTACAACGCACGTTGTCAATTTGTTAGCGAACGTGGTCGAATTGACAACGGGTGTTGTCAACTTCTCAACGAACGTGGTCAAATTGACAGTAGTAAATATTTTGCATTGTGTTAGTTTCCTTCAATTTATCCAAACGCATTTTTTGAAATATCAATATAGAGCAATATTCTATTGCAGATGGTCTCAAAACGACTGGAGAATGTTTTAAGGGAAGCACTGACACCATTAAGTCTGCGAGGGGAGTTTAGAGAGAAGATATTTGCTTGAAAAATGTTTTAATTGTAAACGGCTTATTATTTTTATGTTTATATAAATTCACAGTATGAAATTGATGCCTGTGCTAACCAAGGTGGACCAATGGTGGAGAAATAATGAGACCACCAACAATGCATTAGCGTCATATTGCTCCAAAAAGCGAGGGAGTTTTAACCAAGGTAAGATAAATGGCGATGGGAATTACATAGAGCATCTTGAACATTTCTATTGTGATATAATTTCAGATTTGATGTCACCAATTAATGAAACATCAAAGGAAATATGCTAATGAGAATAAAAAATTGACCTGTGAGCATAAATATTAAATATTATTTTTATTATTTATATTATTTATAAGATAAATTTATTTTAAAATTAAGTTTATATAATGTTTTGGTTCTTATAATTAAAGAAAACATTTTGTGAGTAAAATAAGTTTAAAAATTTATAATCTATTACAATCTGTTTTATTATAATAAATTTGAAAAGGAATGAGCATTTACAAAGCAAGAACGGTATGGTGTCAACTTTACAACGGTGTGGTGTCAATTCGATAACAATACGGTGTCAAAGTGTACACGTTCGTTGTCAATTCAACAATCTCTCGTTGTCAATATTTCGTTGTCGAATTGACAATGTCCGTGTATAATTTGAGTACAAACGTGGTCGATACACTTTCGACACCGTATTGTTTTGATAACGCATGGTGTCATTTTTTCTCTGGGTGTACTGGTGGCAACTCAACTATATCAGTTAACATATTTGGAGTGAAAACCTTTTTCAAATGATCAACAAATAAATTACCTTTTTCGGTATTATTTCCTGCCCAGTCTCCACAAGAAGTTCGCAAGGGGGGCTTACGTACGACTGGCCTTTTAAGGTTTCTACATGCACGCCATAATGAATAATCTGATTGTGCAGTTACGTCGAGGTCTTTCAGAGACGCTACTCTTCAATATTCTAGAAGCCATCTTAGCCGTTTCGGGCAATCTTTAAGTTTAGATTTGAGTTCAGGAGATCTGTGTGATTGTCACTCTCTTCGAATTTTCCTTTTTTCAGCCAAGGCCGCTCGACATCTACAAAGTGAATTTGATTGTATCTACTGTTGCATGATTGTTGGGTTACAGTTTCATGTTTTGCAGGTGATTTAAGGATTTGATCAAAATTAATAAGGCTTTGATCCACGTCTTCTGGTTATGTTTCAAACATCAAAATCACTGTAGACCTGTGTAAATATATCTGAAGTTCTACCTACATATGTATTTCGACCGATTTACCTATTTAAGATCTTTTAATTGCTTGGTATTTAACTTACATACATGTTGAAATATATGTATTTAGCATTAGTTTTCTATGGCTATAAAATTCTATCAAAAATTTTGTTTAATTTTAGTTTGTTTAAAAAAAAATATACGCTGCCACGTATCATTAATATGATGCGAAGAAATATTACTCATACGCTACAACACTTGCTCTGTTGTCACGATTTTCAATTTTTTGTTTATCAACAACTTTTTAATAATTATTTATTATACAATAAATTAAGCGTGGGTTAAAATCAATTGCATAAGCAAATATTATTTAATTAAATTATGCTGAAAATAAATTTTATAAAATTCCAGTTATATGAAAAAAATGTTGCATAAAAACCAAATCAAAATTGTGATAAAATTTTGTTTTAATCATTAAAACTATATTTAATTTGCTGAAATTGTTATATGTATAATCTTGTGCTCACATGGCGAGTTTAGCATACCTTTTAAATGTATTTCATTATGAACAAATGATTTTTTTCCTTTTTTGTGTCATTATTTGAGAGCTGAGACTGAATTCGAATTTGATGAGAAAAAACAGTATTTAGAAATTACTATGGCCAATATATTATCATTTATGCAGTAAATAATATAAGATTGTTTCAAAGAAACACAAATTATATTTTCAAGAAAAATTCCATCAGTATGTTAGTAAATAGTTCCACTAATTAAAATTCCAAATATTTAATAATAATAATCGATTACCTAACATAGTTTGGTTTAATACTAGATTAGTATCAACTAAAAGCAATGTTAGGGCAAAACAAATGAAGAAAAATTTGTTCTCATTGCTAACCGAAGATTGTCTGAAGCAATAACAGCTATAAGCTGGTAAATATTAAAGAAAAATATCAAACAACTGAGAAGCTTTTGGTGGTCGTAGGATTCTTTTTCACCAACAAACGATAGATGATTGAATACAATTGATTGGTTGGTTGGTTAAATAGATGATGTTTACAACTTAACACCACCCAAAGTAGACAGATACGAAGAATGCTGATGACGGACGTAGCTCTCCAAAAAATGCATTCCATTCTCCTAGTGTCTAAAATAACATTTTCCCATTTTTATACCCTTAACCACAGTTGGAAAGGGTATATATAAGTTTGTCATTCCGTGTGTAATTTCTACAATTCATTTCCAACCCCATAAAGTATATATATTCTGGATCCTTATACACAAGGAAGTTGATTAAGCGATGTCCGTCTGTCTGTGATCGGGTTGTAATGACATTTGCCAAGACACCAGAAGAGATACAAAAAATTTAAGTACACCAATCTGTCAGGCATAGTTTCGAAAATTTTGGTATTGTAATTCAGCAACATCGGATCATTACTTTGGAGGCTGCGGGCCAAAAACCACGCCCACCTATATTTTTTTCACGTTTTTTTAATAGTTTTCGGCTTTAATAATTCTCTTTTGCATTTTTTTGTCAAATAAATATTAGACCGCGACAGGTAGATCGCAAGGCGTGCGTACAGATCTCGGGGGATCAATAATCCCCTGCGAGGGGGGATTTTTGTTTCTTTTTAGGTGGTAGGGTTTTTCTGCTTTGATTTGTATTAGAGACCTTTATAGAAAGCAATACACATAGACGTAGGCAATGGACCCATAGGTAAATAGGATCAGTCAAAAGCTCATGGGGTCAATATGAAGAATTTTTTTTTTGTAAGGATTTCGTTTTGCTTAAGTCTGATCAATTTTATAAATTTTACAAAAAAATTTTAAAAAAATATTTTTACAATAAAAAATTTCAATATTTCATTGAAAATTAAAATCATGACTGTAACATAACATATATTTAATATTAAGAATATACATATGTATGTATGTGTGTATATAGAGTAAATTATTTTTTTATTTTAAATGCGTTTGATTTTTAAATAGATGAGTTCTCTTTTTTAAAACCTAGATGCAAATTTTTTTTTAATATTTACAAAAAAAATTACAAAACATTTTTAAAAGGATATACTACAGAAAATTATTCGAAAAAATTTTTTTTTAAAAATTTTCCAAAAAATTTTCGATATAATAAAAATGCAATTTATTTGTTGGGGGAAAAGAGCTAGTCCCTATACGTATTTCACCGGTTGCTCAGACCAGATCATCAGGAAACCTTTTTCCTAATTTAAGAGAAGCCAAAAATACTCTATAAGTAGTAAAATTTTGAGAATGAAAAAAATGAGAATTATGCATGTTAATAGAATAATATAACAGAATATTAAAGCTTCAACAAAACACCAACAAGCAAACCACGTTTTTATTTTTCCTTACTGTCCTTCTACAATTGGATTGTTTTTTTCCATCACTGAATGCAGACGTAAGGTGTGATGAAAATTAATTAACAAGTTAATTTTGTTCTCGCAAGAGAATCGAACAAAAACAAGTGTTGCCAAGGTTTGCACATGCCGTTGCATATTTAGTTATTAATAACATTTTTGATGATCTGGCCTGAGCAACCAGTGAAATACGTATAGGGACTAGCTCTTTTCCCCCAACAAATAAATTGCATTTTTATTATAAAACGTTATGGGTAATTAGCATAATATTAAATAATTAATATTTAAATTCCCAAAAATTTTATTAATAACAAAAAAATATTTTTACAAACAATTTTCGAAAAATTAAAAAAAAAATTCATTATTTCTGTGAAAATCATGACACATAATATATTATAATATTGAGAATATATATATATGTATGTATGTATGTATGTATGTATGTATGTATGTATGTATGTATGTATGTATATATGTATGTATATATGTATGTATGTATGTATGTATGTATGTATGTATGTATATAGAGTAACATATTTTTTAAATGCGTTTGATTTTTAAATAGATGATATCTCTGTTTTAAAACCTAGATGCATTTAACACATAGTCAACATCAGGATACCGACTACAAACTGTCAAAAATAAAACACACACGTTTAAAGGTAAACGATTATTTTAAAGCCAGTATAAATAGCTACATGGCTACACGACCACCGTTGTGGCTGTCGTAAACTTATTAACAAAAAGTAGTTCAAAAAGAATATTTTCAGTTGTCCGATTTTGTTACGATTTTTCAAAGCTGAAAATGCGATTCTTTCATTTATTATCAGGATTTTTACGTTTTTTTCTTAAAGCTACTTGGCAGTCCTGGGTATAAGAATATAAATGCTTTCCCATTCATTGAAAAAGCACAATGAAGCAGAACATTGCCACTGCTAAGTTTAACAGTGATTTAGGAATTGTTAAATAAGATTTAATAACATAAAATATATCTCGTAAATGTTATTTGCAAAGTATATAACATAAGGTCCACACTTTTGTTAAATAACATAATGTTAAATAAAATACAAAGCAAAAGTTTAAAATAAGGAGGATTATAACGAACAGAATATATAACTGTATAACTTTAAACAAATATGTATGTATATGTTTGCGCTGATACCAAATAATAACAAGAGAACTCTGTGAGAATTCAGAAAAGTTGTTTTTTTAATTCTAAAGAACCATTACGTTTGTAAAAATCTTAAAATACTTATATGTACATTTATTTACCTTTCATTCACCTTAACATTTTTGCCATTATGTAAACATTACACAAGGAGTAATGTTCGTTAAAAATCCGGATGCAAAGTTAGAACGATAAATTATATCTCAAGTAAATTTTTTTTTATTTAAATGTCAAAATTATACAAACCTGTATTTCTCTTTTTCGACTGAATTTTCGGGATTTGTTATTATACTCTTAAATAAATACTGCTCAACTATTTATTTTCAGACTAAAGTTTGGTCTTAAATACATACGAGTATTAAGTGATACAGATGTACGTCTGTATGTGGCCGAGTAGGCCCGAAGCTGACGATGGTCTTACCACTCGGTGAATACCATGCGTTCACCAGCGCCCCTATGCATTATGAGTAACAATTCGATATCATGATGATGGTCATGGCATCCCTCGTGGAGCGCGGTCTATCTAAAACTCCTATTGATCTTTGGGCCACGACACCCGATTGTAATGCAACTCCACACTGACCTTGCGCTCTCCCCGCGATTTTGGTATAAACACCAGCCACTACGTTGCTCCTGAAGGGCCGCACCATCGTCGGGTTCCTTCGTAACAAAGGTGGGACCCCAAAAAGCCCTGGTGACATACGAGTAATATATAATATAAATATTTCTTCCTAATATACTTAAAAAACATGCCCAAATACTTGCTGAATCGTAGTCTCTAAGCCGAGTGGCCTGCAATGTCATTCGGCATTGCTGGTCCCTTTATAAAACTTTCAACAATGTACTATGCGACCGATAATATGGTTTCCGTAAGGAACGTTCTATAGGGTATTTTCTGGCTTTTCTTTCAACAAAAGTATGGTGGTAGCTGTCGATATTTCCAAGGCTTTTGATAGGATGTGGCATGATGCTCTTTTGTCTAAACTTATTGCTCTTAATATTGGTAATAAATTTTCTCGCTTCTATATCGAATTTCTCGAGGGATCGCACCAATTTCATAATTTTTTTAATTTTTAAATGACCTTATTTATACAGCAGCATATCCCACTAGTATTCATTAGAGAGCCAAAACATGAATTGTATTCTTTGCGGGATAATATCTTGTCCTTTGAACCACTGCAGGATATACTTGAAATTCGCAAACAATATTATTATGGATACTACAACAAGTACAAAAATTTAAATTTTTATAATTTACCCGGAGTGTGTAAATCATAAAATGAAAAGATTACATGGTGTCCCCATACAAAGCGTGATTTTGAAGTAAATTTGATATTTATTTGAAAATGTATACTTACATATTGTTTCTTATCCGCGCGTCAAAATTTTTTTTATATTTAAGCGTTGCTGCATCTAAATCAATTCTAATGAAACCTTGGACCTGGTTTCCGAAGTCTGCGTATTTTTTGCGTAAGTCACGCTCTTCATTAAGAGCTCCTCAATTTTTGATCAATTGACCAGTGATACATTACAGGAATAAATGGCTAATAAGCCACGGAGTTTATATGCGCAATCCACTTTCTATCTAAGACTTTCTCTCCACCCTTAGCCTTCGGTTTTTCGTACCGGAAATTTACAAACACTACTACCTCCAACCTTGTTTTTTCTAACTCAAGCCTTATGAATTTGACGAGCAGCGTCATACCCTGCCTGCTGGCCTAATTAATAAAGAACATACATATATGAAAGAGTACATACATATATGAAAGAAAGTACAACAATTTAGTGTATAATGCATCCGAATTTTAAAGAAACACTTCTTTATGATTGTACATGTGTGTACTTATATGTACTTGAGCTGTAACAAAAATAAAAACAGCAAATATTTTTCCCACAGGATTGTTAATTTACAAACCAAAAAAAAAAAAAAACAAAGGCATCATAATAAAACACAAACTCAAATGAATTTTAAACAATGCATTAGTATTTATTAAAAGAAAGAGTTTATTCCGTGAATCATTTTAAAATTTCTTTTGAAATATTTGACATATTTCACGTGGCGAGATAGGCCTCTTCTGGTGGCTTTATTTCTTTGTAAGGTTGATCCCTTCCGCTTTTAAAATGTTTAATTTTTAAAACTTTTTTATGCAAGTTTCTTATACGATTATTTTTTAGTTTTAATAATATTCTAAGTCCGTTTTTATGTGGTAAGCGTTACTATTAAAGAATTGAACCCAAAAAAAAATCACCCGACAGTGACACAATTACTGCTTCGATGATTGAAAACTTTAAGTTTTACATTTTGCATCTTTATCGCTTTATTATGAGCTGGTACTTTTCGAATATCATGGAAGCTAGGTAAGGACGTCTCTCAATATAGATCATTTGAAAAACTTATTCTCTGAAGCTAAAGCCCGTTTCAGACTATAAAACGAGCTTTACGAAGACATATTGAAGTAAATGGTAATAAGCCCAACCATGAACTCGGCTTTAGAAAACGCATAGCACTGTGGAGCAAGTACATAGATAAATTCGTTTACTGAGTGATAATAAACAGTTTTGCTCGAGCTTTTCACAAGGTCTGGCACGATGGATTGTTATAAAAAAAATATGCAAATATCGGGTAGCAACGATAATATCCATAAGCTGCTAAAACTACAGATCTTTTCAAATTAAATCCAGTAAAAGGATATTAGCTCGAGTACCACGAGGAAGAATCCTGGATCCATTCCTGTTGTAGTGTGTGCTCACCATTGTAATGTAATACAAGAGCTTTACTTACTTAACAATAGTTTGTTTAAGGAATTTATGTTGGTCAGCATATTTTTTATTTATTTATTTAATTTTAGTCTATGGATACAATCCTTACAGACAATTTAAAATATATATTATCTTAATCTTAAGAAAAAAAAAATAAAAAGTTAAATTAGGAATTTAAAAAAACACTGATATTATGTTGAATTACTTTTACATTTACAAAAAAATCAACAAAATTATACAAACTATTAAATTGACGACATATACGCGTAAAAGGATCAGCTAGGTCATAATTTGTTTTAAACAATTTAACAAAAAGAGGTTTATAATGACGAGTTTTGCGACACGGAACATTAAATTGTATATTACTCAACAGTAATTCACAGCAAACATTACCATTTACAAGGTTTAACATAAAAGAAACATTTAGCATAGTGCGACGGCTTTTTAGCGTAAGTAGTTTTATTAACGCAAGTCTGCTAGAATACGAAGGAAGATTTATTGCAGGATTCCAATAAAGATTACGTAAACAGAATAGCAAGAACTGTTTTTGCACTGACTCAATATATTGGCAATAAATATTGTAATAAGGATCCCATACGACTGATCCATATTCAAAAATATGTCTGACCAGCAAAGCGTAAAGTTGCTTGGTAATATAAGGATCAGAGAATTCTTTTGCCCACCTTTTTATAAATGCAAAAACACCTCTAGCCTTATTGACAGTCATAGTAATGTATGCAACGAAGTTTAATTTAGAATCAAGTAAAATTCGAAGATCCAAGAAAGTGTCGACTAAATCCAGCTGATGTCCTCCCAATGAGTAGTTAACAGCTATACAACTATTTCTAAAAAATCGCATACATTTACATTTTTTTAGATTTAGCTCCATTAAATTATTTTTGCACCATAAAAAGAAGTTGTTAAGATCACTTTGAAGATAAGCATGATCAACATATTGCTTGAAGCTATAAACAAAAACATGAAAAGTTGATAACTTTCGGAAGGTCATTTATAAACAGCAAAAAAATAAGAGGTCCGAGATGAATGCCTTGCGGAACACCGGATAGAACATCAATGTTCTTAGACGTGTAGGAAAACACTCGTATTCTACTCAACAAGTTTGCACTTGTTTATTAATAATTTATTTAAATCATATTACCTACGAATTTTATGCTTGTAAAATAGTTTCATGAAAATATTTTGTTTTCATTCCATTGTAAATTCTCTTTCAATAAATATTATTTTACTTTAAATAATTGCGGACCTCTAATAGGTTATGGGCCATTGTTTCACGCAATGGATTTATTGAAGACTTCATTTGCTAAGCTTAATGCTGACAACTACCATTTATGGAAATTTAAACTGGAGTTGGTTTTACGCAAAGATGATTTGTGGAATCATGTGATAAACGATGTTCCTGATGAACCTGATGGTACCTGGAAACGTAAGAATGAAGAAGCTTTTGTGATAATTGGATTATCCGTGGAAGATAATCAACTGTTGTTGATTAAAAATGCTAAAAGCGCTCATGAGGCATGGGGAATCTTGCGTAATCACCACGAAAAAGATACTCTTGGAACTAGCGTACGTTTAATGAAGCAAATTTGCAGGATGAAATATTCTCAAGAAGCATGTATATCGGAACACATAATGAATATGAAGCTATTATTTGAAAAATTAGCAGCTATTGGTGAAAAATTTTCAGAACGCTGGTTAGTGGCTATGCTATTAAGTAGTTTGCCAACTTCTTACGATACTCTTGTTACTGCTTTGGAAGCCAGAAAAATAGAAGAACTTACTCTAAGTGTGGTAGAGTCTTGTTTAATAGAGGAAGGTCAACGAATTTCAGCTGATATTCCATCAAATTCTGTATTAAAAAGTTCAAACATCAAAGAAATTCGTAACGTGAAGGTTTGCCATTTTTGTAAAGCTAAGGGTCATATTAAGCGTGACTGTTGGAAATTTAAAAAGGCAAAAAATAGTAATAAAGCCAATGAAGTGACAGCCCAAAGCAGCGGAATAGATAACTTTTGTTTTACCCTGAATTCAAGTTCAAAACTGTGGGTACTAGACTCTGGGGCAACTTGCCACATATGTTCAGATCGTTCCTGTTTTTCTTCTATAGACCTAAGTATCCGTGAAAAAGTGACAGTAGCGAATGGTCAAAGTATCTTAAGTAGCGGTAAAGGTAAATGTAAAATATCGTTATGTAATTCCCAAGGTCAAACGTTTGATGTTGACATGCATGATGTGCTGTTTATTCCTTCCTTTTATGGAAATCTGATGTCCGTTAATAAAATATTGGCTAAGAATTTTCAAGTAATCTTTAAGAATAATCGTGACATCATTTATACTAATGATGGTAAAGAAATCGGTATAGCTGTGTTAACAAATGGATTGTACGAACTGCAACAAGAAGTAAAGCCAAGAGCCATGGTAGCAACATGCAGCATGAAAAATTGCATTCACTTTTGGCACAGGGTATTCGGGCATCGTGATGTTGAAGCAATAAAAGAAATGAAGAAGAGGCAACTGGTAAGTCATTTGGAAATAAGCGATTGTGGAGCGAAAAAATTTTGTGAAATTTGTATTAATTGCAAAATGACAAAAGCGCCATTTAATAAACAACGTCAGTCCAGGTCGAAAAGAATTTTAGACTTAATACATACTGACGTTTGTGGGCCTATGCAAACAATGACTCCTGGAAAGAAACGTTATTATTTAACATTTATTGATGACTATAGTCGTTTTACTGTTGTTTACTTGCTTAGCACAAAGAGCGAAGTTTTGGAAAAACTTAAATGTTATATTGAAATGGTTAAGAATAAGTTCTCTAGATATCTGAAAATTATAAGGTCAGACAATGGTGGTGAGTACACGTCTAAATATCTCCAAAATTACCTTGATTCGAAAGGTATACAATATGAATATACTGTTCCGTACTGTCCGCAACAAAATGGAGTTGCTGAAAGGAAGAATAGAAGTTTAACTGAGATGGCCAGGTGTATGATTACTGAAGCTAAATTACCAAAAACATTTTGGGGAGAGGCCATCAATACAGCCAATTTCATACAGAATAGATGTTTTTCTAAGGTGGTAAATAGTACTCCATATCAATTGTGGGAAGGAAAGATTCCTAATATAGACAATTTTCAAATTTTTGGTAGAAAAGGACATGTTCTTGTACCTAAGGAAAAACGTCAAAAATTAGATAACAAAACTAAAGTTTTGGTTTTTATGGGATATGATGAACACTCAAAGGGCTATCGAATGGTTGATATAAATACTAATGTTGTCACAATAAGTCGTGATATTAAATTTGTAGATGAAGAGCCCTCTACTGGTATCAGAATTGAAAATCCCTCTGAAAATTATATGGAGTTTTTGTATGGAAAATCTAAATGTAATGATAATCTTATACAAGGTTACCGTGATAATGTGTTATCCGATGACGATACATCATTTCAAAGCATTGAAGAGCTTGCTGTGACGGAAGAAGAACACATGAGTTCCGTAAGCGATGACGATAAAAGGTTAGTGGAAAATAATGAAATTAAATCAGAACCACAATCAATTCGTAGCTCATTACGAAGTAATAAAGGTAAACCACCGAGTCGTTTTGGTTATAATACAGTTTCTATTTGCAAAGATGTTATAGAACCCAAAAATTATAAAGAAGCTTTAACATCAGAGGACAAAGAGAAATGGGTCACAGCAATGAGAGAGGAGTACACATCTTTAAAGGATTTAAATACGTGGAAATTGGTAACCGCTCCGTCTAACGCTAATATTATAAGCTGTAAATGGATATTCAAAGTTAAACGTGATATAGCTGGAAAGCCACAAAGGTTTAAAGCTCGATTGGTCGCACGTGGGTTTACTCAAAAATATGGAGAAGACTATGATGAAGTTTATGCACCTGTTGTTAGACAAACGACATTAAGAGTTTTGCTATCTGTTGCAGGTGTCAAGAAAATGTCAGTAGCACATTTTGATGTGAAGTGTGCTTTTTTAAACGGAGATCTTAAAGAGAATGTTTATATGAAACAACCCCCTGGTTTTGAAGAAGGAAATAAACTCGTATGGAAGCTAAAGAAGAGCATTTATGGACTCAAACAGGCTGCTCATGTTTGGAATCAAACACTACACGATTTGATATCTTTAGGAGGATTTATGCAATCCAGTGCTGATCCATGTTTATATACAAAATAGACCAACGAGGAAGGGCTAGTATATATTTTAATTTACGTTGATGATATTTTGGTTGCTAGTGAGAAGCAATCAAGCATTGCAGCTGTAGAAAAATTATTGTCGTCCAAATTTTCTATAAACTGCCTTGGAAGAGCTAGTCATTTTTTAGGAATAGAAATTTTTCAAGATAACGATTTAAATTATTGTATTCGTCAATCTATTTACATTAGAAATCTTGCAAAGGAATATGGTTTAGAAGATTCGAAAATATCTTTATACCCATTAGATCCAGGATATGGTAAGATTAAATCTGATTTATTGTTGGATAATAATAAATATCAGAAATTAGTTGGATCTCTACTATACCTAAGTGTTTGCTCAAGACCAGATATTGCTGCGAGTGTTTCAATACTTGCTCGTAAAGTTAGTTGCCCCACTCAAGAAGATTGGTTAGAGCTTAAAAGAGTGCTTAAATATTTGAAAGGCACTGAAAAGTATTTTTTACGATTAAGTCACAAAACCGATAACCCCAACATATTAAAAGGATACGCAGATGCAAGTTGGGCAGAGGATACGATAGATCGGAAGTCTAATTCTGGTTACATTTTTCAGATAAATGGTTGTACAATAAGTTGGTCGTGTAAAAAGCAAACGCTTGTCGCACTATCTTCAACCGAAGCTGAATTTATTTCACTATCTGAAACGTGCAAGCAGGCTATTTGGATAAAACGTCTCTTAGATGGCATGTATATTCAGCAAAACGTCCCAATTGTAATATATGAAGATAACCAAAGCTGTTTACATATAATAAAAGATCAGAAGCTCAGCGCCAGAACAAAGCACATTGATACCAAAACTCATTTTGTAAAAGATCACATTGATAAAGGACATATAAGATGTGTCTACTGCCCGTCAAATGAAATGCTAGCTGATATAATGACAAAACCGTTGCCAAAAACTAAATTTCTTAAAATGCGATGTCTACTAGGAGTGGAATCCGATTGAGGAAGGGTGTAGGAAAACACTCGTATTCTACTCAACAAGTTTGCACTTGTTTATTAATAATTTATTTAAATCATATTACCTACGAATTTTATGCTTGTAAAATAGTTTCATGAAAATATTTTGTTTTCATTCCATTGTAAATTCTCTTTCAATAAATATTATTTTACTTTAAATAATTGCGGACCTCTAATAAGACGTACTCATGTTGAATCGAACATTTTGTTTTCTACAGGTTAAATAAGACATTAGCCAGTTTAAACTTCTACGGGGTACACGTAATAAATCCAATTTTGTTAATAGTAGTTTGACCTTATCAAAAGCTTTACTAAAATCAGTAAATACAGCATCAGTTTGTTTTCTTTGCGAGAATCCAAAATTTATTAGAGTTGAAAGATGAAGAACGTTAGTCGTAGTTGAGCATCCCTTTCTAAAACCATGTTGGCTAGGTGATATAATTGTTGAAACCTGATTACAAAGAGTATCTGCAACTAGTTTTTCAAACATTTTCGGAATAGCACTTAATTTGGCAATTCCTCTGTAGTTTGTAATGTCAGACTTATTCCCAGATTTATGTAGAGGGATAATATACGAGTCACGCCAAAGCAAAGGAAAGTATCCATGTCTAATCGAAGAATTGAACAATAATGTTGGAGGAGCAACTAGTGACTCTGAACAACGATTTAAAATGCAACTTGCCACCCCATCAGGACCATGATTAAATGACATTTTCAGAGCCTTCAAGCCATTAAATATATCCATACTATTTAAAGTAGGAAAAGAAACAACACCATTTGAGTCTAGTAGATAGGGATATAAATTTGTTTCATCATATTGGCTCTTACCATAAGTACTGGCGAAGAAATCAGCAAACATATTACAAATAACATCATTATCACTGGATTCTTTATTATACAATTTCATTATTGTCGGATAACAATTGGATTTTTTTTTTTGTTTGAGTTGACGAAGGCATAGAAAGATTTTGGATAATGAAGAAAATTAAGTTTCATTTTATTTATGTAATTATTATATAACGAACGGTTTAGTAAGTTGTATTCTGCACGATTTATAGAGTACTTTCCATAATCTGTCATCGAACCAGAGATTTTGTAAATTTTATAATATTTGTTTTTCAAATTTTTAAGTTTTGGAAGCTGCTTAGAATTCCAAGGTGGACCACTTGGGATGTGAACGATTCTTTTAGGAACACAGGATTCAAAAAACGAATAAATAGTTTCATAGAAGGTGGTGATCATCAGATGTAAATCTGAATTATTATTTATAGATTTAGATAAAACGTATAATTCCTTTGATAATAATATTGGTATGGATATACATTGAATTGCTTGACCAATAATGCTGACTTATACAATAAACTATAAATATATAAAGCACAAAATGTGTTTGTTTGTTTGTTTGTCGGAAAGCTATAGCTGCCTACACCAGTTAACCGATCTTTCTGAAATTTTCACAGTTTCAGTTCACTAGATATATGGTTGATAAAAAAGGGCACTTATTTTTTTTATTCGACGTGGGCGTGGTACCTCCCATACAAAGTAAATATTTATCAACGTGTAGCTTGGTAGCAGCGCCTTGAAATTTTGCAGCCAAAGCCTCTATATTAACATACATAGTTTAGAGAAAGATAGACTGGATTGGAATAGCGGGCGTGGTACCTCCCATATAAAGTTAACATATATTATCCTGTATATTTGAATAGTGGGCGTGGTACCTCCCACACAAAGTGAAAAATTATTATAGTGTTTCTGGCGAACTACAATAGGTATAGCCCTAAAAGTTAGCACGAGTAACGCCTATACAAAAGCGCATAGTCTACCAAAATACAAACAGGATTAGGGCAGTGGGCGTGCTACCTCCTATACAAAGTTAAAAATTATTATCGCGAACCTGGAGAACTACAATAGGTGGAATCTTGAAACTTTGCACAAGTAACCCTCCAGGTAATGTGCATTGTCCACCACAATAAAAAATACCTACGACTGATCGACGGTCTTGGGAGCTATGCTTGTATATAAATAGTGTTTGTTTTATTACTTAATATCATTTACAAAAATTGTGTATGTCCTCCTTCATTTTGTGTAATAAAGTTTTAAATTTGATAGATAAAAATACATTGTTCATTGTTGCTTTTTATTGACTGCATAGATTTTAGATAAATGTTATTTTTGAAAAAAATATCCCTTCCAATTATTGTATACATTTACTGTATTTCCTAATCTACCCTCGCGCTGTGATCCTTTGATATAAATATATACTAAATGTACATCCTTAAATGTGTTTTTGTGCTTTTAAACATTATCAAGGATAGAACAAAAAAAGTTCACAAAGTTATTTGTGTGTCTTTTGAAGAAGCAGCACTGTTATAATAATATGTAACAAAGGAAAATTTAAATATCTGCCCTTTTCATTTATTTTTTGTGTGAGTGCTTGCGTCTATGAGTGCACAAAAATGTTTTTCGTTAATGAAATGGAAACGTTTATACATATATGTAGGTATGTTACAATTAGTACATTTCAAATTTACTAATTCTCTATTACTAACGCACACAGTGACATCCTTAATTGACAATAAATACAATACAAGTAATGCCATGGTGCACAGTAGTCGATAAACTTTTTATTTTAGAAATAATTCTAAGAAAGATCTATTAATGATATTCCATATAATATAAGTTCAGCCATAATTGCCCATAATTCCTCGGCAGATCCATGAGGAAGCATCTACGCTTGACCTCTTCATTAAAATATTTTTTAGTGGTTCACAAGC